>JAMKQA010034073.1:0-22014 GCA_024699735.1 Posidonia australis | reverse complement strand
TATTTATAATGATACAAGTTTGCCTAATTGGGTCTAACGACTAGTAAATCTGCAATTTACTGACAGAAGATTCGATATGCCGTTTTTGACCGGTCGACTGAATTTTGCAACGGTCGGGACAAAACGGAATTCCGAAAATATTTCGGTCTGCCGAAATGTCACTTTACTCCTTTGGTCACTGATTTTCGGTGTGCCGCTTGATCTTCCGAAACTTGCTGAAACGGTATTCCGATTTGGATCAGTCGACCGTTTATCTGATAGCTTTTGATTTCTTTGAATTTCGGTGCTCCGAGTGATGTACCGATATTCCCTGATTCGGAATACCGAACTATTTCGGAATTCCAATTTGGATATAAGCTACAAAAAGCTTCTATCTTTTCATATGAGACCAATTACATACATAAATGAATATTATGGTTTTGTAAATGCTTTTCATATTTTCTTAAGTGATTATTAACATTTAATCACATTTCATTTGTTATCATCAAAATATATTTATAGATTTTTTCAACAGGGAGAAAGATTTCCTCCCCTTATCCGTCTTAGGATACTCTTCCAGGAACAGCCTACGATCATCCATATAGCGGCTTGCAAGCTCGACGGCATCTGTCAAGGTCTGATATCTGAAGCAAATAACTCTGGATCCCAGCACTGGATTAAGTCCCTTTACAAATTTCTTGGCTCTGTTCTTCTTAGAAACCATGGCCTGAGAGAACTACTGTAGTAGAAGGAAGGACGACTCATACTTAGCCACAATCAAGTTTCCCTACTTTAGGATCTGAAATTCGCCGTCCAGCTTGTCCATCTTATGCTCAGGGAAGAACCTCTCATAGAACACTTCTTGGAACACCTTCCAAGAGATCATCAGCAGGTCCACATTTGGAAACTTGGTGCTACACGTAGCCTTCAACCACTGATCCGCAGCACCCTTGAGTTGAAATCCTACGATTCGGACCCACTTCTCAACTAGACACTCGATCCCCTCTAGGATCTTTTCTACTTCCAGAAACCAAGCCTCACACTCCTCTGGTGAGCTGCGCCCATCTAGAGTCGACGTGCCTAACTGGCAGAACTACTTGACCCACGGGTCTCCTTTCGCCTCATCCTTGCTACTACTACCAAAGGACTGAGCGAAACCCCACATCATCTCACCGAACTCCCATCACATGCCCCCCTAAGCACTGCCCTCTCCCACCTAAGGGTCAGGCACTGGGGCCTTGTTGCGGCTACGGCCTTGGCGAGACATCTTCCTACCAGTACAACAAGAGAATACAATGACCAAAATTTGGTGCAAGACTCTCTACTATGCAATCCTATGGGACCACTAGACCAGACATCACCAAGTCGATGTACTAGGTACAACCTTAGCTCTAATACCACTCTATAATTCCCTGAACTAGGGTACACTACCTAAATCATATTATCACAAGCAATAATAATAATTATAGTACTAATTAAACAACTATAATTAACTAAGGCTCACCTCTAGGAACAATATGCGGCTAGTAGCTCCTAGTCGGGCACCAGGACTAGACTGCACCACCACTTGAACCTGAAAAGCAACCAAAGCATGTGTGAGTGACATCTAAGACACGTAGTACGCGTCCCATATAGAAAACTACAACAAAATAGCAGGAAACTCAAATCTAAACTCTCACAAATGGTGGTTTTCAAAATTCATTTCAAAACATCATTTTCTTTTTAAAACATTTGGAATCTCAATCCAAAACATGCCTTTATCAAAAGCTCATTTTCTCTTTTCTTTTCAATTCTTTCATCTTTAAATCCTTTTTATGCATTTCTGGAAATCCACAGTCTCGACCAGATCCAGCCTAAAACATAAGGCCTCACGGGCTCAAAGCAAAACCACAAACATTTGCTAGTAATTGGTTAGAACAAAATCCTTATTTACTGCTAGAATTTGACGACAATGCATGGGTCCAATTCTAGCTACAACCATACATTTATTTCCACTTTTCTTATTGATGTTACCTTGATCTGAGGTAATCAGGCACACAAGCAGTAGGTGAGGACACCAATTACCCTACCTCTCTACACTACCGTGGCGAAGTTCCCTGTGCCAGAGGACATCGCTCCAACCAATCAGCCTCAATTTCATTTCATATGCACAGGGATGCGTCTTTCCCTGACGTCTCATTAGTGACCTGAACCCCTGGTTCATATTCCAAGCTCAGCCTACATCGTTTCAAGCTCAGTGACCATGGTCGTATCTGATAATTGATATCTTATCAATTTATTGACACAAACCCCTCGTGGTCCCACACTAGTAACCACGGTCGTATCTGACAATTGGTTTCTTTGGAGTATCATTCTCCTACCACATTGCCGACACCAATCCCTCGTGGTTCCACAACACATTATCAATTCATTTTCAAAACTCTTGGGTTTTCTTTTAAAACCATTACACATTCTCTTTTCTTTGCAGGGGATCATTTCCATGCAAACACGACCCTTTATCTGGGTCCTAGGTTCAAAATCATGTAAAACCATGCATTCATAATCATAATTGGGCTTTATGCCCAAAAACCACACTAAACCAATCATTTATCAATTTCCATTCATCTTAAGGGCCACAAGCCCAATTCTACATTCAATTTCATTCATTAAATTCTATATTCCTCCATGTCATCTACATGGGGAAAAGTTCATTAATACACGCTTATTATCAATTCAAAACCATTTACTTTCATTTTTCAAAATCTTTATTTCATATGGGCTAAGGGACTGATTTGGTAGACCGAACTAGGCAGTAGACACTCAGAATGGTCGACCGAACTGGGGATCGGTCGTCCGAAAATCTTTGCTTCGATCAACCGAAATACCTTCAATTGACCGAAATCCCATGAAATGGAAGACCAGACATTTTCAGTCAACCGATTTCAGTCTCTGGTCGAATACTGATAGGAAAATGGTATACCAAATCAAATTCGGCATACCAAACTCCCCATTTTCAGTAGTCATCCTTTGCGTAGAACCATTTAGTTTGTCGGAATTAGGACCTCCAGCGGACCCAACAAACACACCACAAAAATCATGAATAAAACATGAGGTGTAGACCTCCAAGTCTACTTCAAAACCCTCCCAATCCATTCATAAATCCATTGAGCATGTATCTCGAAATAAAATCTTAAAGACATGAAGCTCATTTCATAACATTGTAGCATGCTTTGCATTCTCTACTAAAAACCACGAAGATTCATACAACCTTGCATGATCTCTACTCTTACATGTCATTCAATACATTTCCACCATTCCTACTATTTTTCCATTATTTATCATGCATTTTTGCCATTTTTATGCCCTTAAGCCATTTACTCAAAACAAAGGGAAAGGAGGAAAGGCAGAGGTCGCGTACCTTGCTCAACCTTCAGACGACCCTCCTGCACTCTGGCAAGCTTCCTCATGCCCCAACAAAGCCTCTTCTGCTGGCGGTCCACGTGCACGAGCACCTCTCCTTCGACTGTGCGCACCACTCATTCCCTCTCTCTCTCTCTCTCGCTCGGCTTGCCTCCCCTCCACTTCCTCCTCCCTCTTTATCTCCTCCTCCTCCCCGCAACACACTGGCCACCGAGCCCATCACCCTTGCATCGGAGGGACGAGATGGCATGGGCAGGCAATGGAGGCACGGGTGGTGGAGGAAGGAAAGAAAGAATGAAGAAGGAGATAAGGGCTCGTGAGGGGAAGAGAGAGAAGGGAAAGAAAGAGGAGGGAAAAGATAGGCATGCAAATCGAGCCGATTGTACATACTTAAATCGGACCCTACATTGGTCCCACAACACAAACATGTGCACAGAAAGCCTGCAAACCACCTCACATACAAAGTACAGTAGATTATCCATTAATAAACCATTCATAGAATATCACCATTAAATACATGTTTTACAATTAAAGATGGATAATCAGGCCTAGGTGTCACAGTTTTGCCCGCTCGCATTGGACGCATAGGTTGAGGGCACATATTGACCCCACATCCTTGTTGCAGTACGTGTTTTTTAGGTAGCGCTTTAGTGGTGCTTTTGTTGTTTTAAGTGGTGTTTTGTGTGGAGATTTGGTGTGGTGTTTTATGCAAAATTTTGTGTGATGTTTTGTTGTGCTTTTGAGATTATTTTGAAATAGTTTTCCAAAAAAGATATGGAAAAGAAATGCATAAGATTTGAAAAGGTTTTGGAAAAGATTTTCTATGGATTGAGGGACCAAGAAATCGAAGCTCTCGACTAGCCTTCCAAGGATGGTTGATGTCACTAGGGTCTTGAGTTGCTTACTTAGGTTGAGGTCTGAGTGGTTTTCTGGTTTGAGGGATCAAGAGACTAAAGCTTCTAGTCAGCCTTTCAGGGATGGTTGATGCTTTTGGGGTCATGAGTTGCTTACTTAGGTTGAGGTTTGAGTGGTTTTTTCTAAGGTTTTAGAGGACTGAGAAGCCTTAGGTGAGGGTCATTGGACCAAAAGACCAAGGTTGAAGACAGGGAGTTGTACTAGTAGAACTAGGAGGTGAAAAAGTTCTCTAGGTTGGTTGGGTACAACAATTTATAAGTTGTTGAGAGGGCAGACCCAGTGTGTTTGTATTGTCCTAGCGTGGACTTTTACGGGTTCTTAGAGTATGAACCCCAGGTGAAGGGCTCCTACACAGGATGACTCTACTATGGCAATGTAGCATGCCTTGGTAGTTGCTTGTGGATTGGTCGATCGCTTGGGGCTAGAGTGATTTGACATGTTTTTTGCTATGTATGTGAGTGTATGGTTTTGTTGGACTTGTGGTGGTTTTGAACTTAATTTGGCATAGAGTAGCCATCTCGAGCATGCATAAAGAGATTTTAAAGATGCATGTGTTTTGGTGTGAAAAAGAGAAAATGAGATTTGAAAGGCATATTTAAAAGGATTTTATACTTGTTTTGCAATAGAATCTTGCATGTTTGGTGTTTTTGCTAGTTCAGGTCTTGGGGCTGCCACGAGGGGAAGTTATGGTGGCTGAGGAGCTAAGTGTTGGCAGCACTAATTCTGGTTTGCTGTTTGTAGATATCTTATATTCACATTTCCTAGAGGTCATCTAGGATAGGAATCCTTGAGGCGCCCTAGATTACATGGCTAAGGATCTATAACGTATTTTCCAGATTTTCCATTATTTCTTTAAAATCATTTTTGATTTTGCTTGATTCAAGGTCATTAATTGTGGTATAGCTAACACGCTCAAACTAGTGGTGGGTTTGAACCCCTTGAATATTTTCGGTGAGAGTCATCAGCTGTGGTAGAGCTAGCACTCTTGCCTTACTCAAATCAGTGACAGATTCGAGTATTTAGAATTTAAAGGAGATGATTTTATGATTGTATAGAATTTCTGAAGTATTTTCGAACTTTTAATAGATCTCTATTAATTAAGATAAAAGACAGGGGGTAAACTGTAAATAACTAGGATGTTGCCTTTGCGTTAGGTGATAGCTCTCGTCGTCAGTTAAGAAGGCAATGCATCTTGTCACCGCTAAGATTGGTGACGAGTATCCTAGATATCTCTCTTTAGATAATTTGTCATGCCAAGCTTTAATATGATATACGGGACATTTATAAATGTTATCATGGTTTTTCCCATAACTATTATAATTTTTATAATTTTCTAATACTTAAATATCTATGCATATCATATAAGTCATTATAAATGCCAAATAATTCGGGAAAATTCTAGAAATTTGAAAGATATGATAATTAAGATTGCTTATCTTTATTTTTCCTAAAAATGAGATTTTATAATAAGTTATCAAGTTTTTAAAGTTATAACTATATTCAATACAAGATAATGCCTAAAAATAACGATGAAATCCAAAATATTTGGATGATTGCCAATCTATGTTGAATCCGATATATCCTTTATTTTAACTAATCTTTTCGTAATTTTGGAGATTTATAATTTTCAAATTTGATTTACTTAACATTTTAAGTTTAAATTGAATTTGGAATTTATTTAAAATCTTTCTATTACGAAGACGATTTTAAATCATTGATTTGGTTGTTATTAGTTAATCAATTCGTAAGAAGATATTTTGGGATCTTAATTTTGAAAATTTGACTTTTTTAGTTGCTCGGTGCCTATGCAAGCAGTGACTAACTGACGTGGAAAATATCATTGCCTTTTAGGTATTGATTCACCACGTCTAGTAAAATTACAATCTACAGCCTCGTCACCTATACGGGCGGCGACACAATGATTTTGTCGCCGGTCATATTGGCAACGATAACTAATATCATATTTTCTTCCATTTTAAACGGTTTAATCTTGACCCTTGATCTCCCACTCATCCTTGAGGAGATTTGGTGCCCCCAACTCTATAAATAGGACCCCTAGGTCAAGAGTTAGACGGGAGGCTATTGAAAACCTTATGGAGTCAATTAGAAACCTTGGAAGAGAAATCTTGAGAGAGAGAGAGAGAGACCCAAAGAGAGAGAGAGAGCTATAGCCCCTCCTCCATGTCCAACTCCATATGAAATATCCTAGATCCACTAGAGATCATTCCAACCTACAGCCAATGTGCACCTCCAAAGTTTTGTCTACCTCCACTTCCTCCACTCTACGCCAAAGTGCACGAGAGTGAAAGGGAGTACTTTTTGAATATTCATTTTTTTATATAAATCATTGCATTTATTAATGTAGCCCATGGCATATGCATGCGATGACAACCAGTTAGTATCAGTTTCATTTGTTTATGTTATTCTTTATCTTTCTGATATTGTTTACTACACCTAGAACTAATCCAAATTTTTTTTTGTTTTGTTTGTTTTGAAGGAAAGAATATTACGTAACATGAGGAAGCCGCTAGGCCGCATCTTACCGCTGACCTAGTTAACCGAGAATCCACAACCACACCACAACTCCCGTAGGCATCTTGTCATCCAACAGAGACGAAAGTCATGTGGTGATCACACAAGAGGCATCAACGTGAGTAGACATAACGATGACTCTACATCAATACCCCTAAAATTCATCAATAGAATTCTAGTAATTACGGTGGGACTAGTTTACGCCAACTCTCGTGCTACATAAGTAAATCTTCCCTTCCTTTTTATTTATTTTCAATTATTTTCTTAGATTTAGGTGTAGTTTTTTTTTGTCTGAAGCCTGTGCATTTAGGATTTCACAGTGCTTAGGCTTTTATTTAGGTTTTATGGATAATGGTAATCATCTTGTGCTTCAAGCCACCTATATGATAGGTGCTGAGTCTCGTCGCACTGAGAGGCGGTGACACATCTCAGTGCCACGTATATAGGCAAATTGAATTGATCATGACCATTTTTACTGTAGATCAATTGTCTTTTTAGTTGTTTACGCTATTTTTTTGGAGTTCTATAGTAGTCTATAATATAAAAAAAAACTATATCTTGTCCACTTATTTTTCAGATTTTAACAAATTTTAGGCTTGTTTTTTGTCCACCAATAGGATGGAAACTAATTGTTTTACAATAAAGTTAATGTTCCTTAAGAAAAAAATCTTTCTTGTTAAGAACAAATAGACTAAGTGAACTAGGTTAGTGCAAGCTGCTCTCCCACGCTCTACTTGGTTGTGATTACTAAGTTGGGAACTTAAGATGGCCTAGGTGCATATTTCTGACACCATCTCTCTCTTTGAGTTAGTAATATACCTTACTAGATACTTGATACTTTATTATTCTTTGTTTATTTATTGCTTTGTAGTTTATTAGGAAACGACCCTAAGGATAGAATCTTGAGTTGTGGGGCCTCTCTTTAGAGAGACAAATCCATAGCTTGGGCCCTCTTTGTGGACCTCTCAAAGGTCCAAGTGTGGTACTTGAAGAGTCAAAATCTCACTATGTAACCCTAGAACCCTGAAGAAAGCCTTAACCCTTTGCCATAGGAACCCAACAGCTGAGAGAATGCATATTAATTAACCAATTAATTAACTATTTTAACAAATAAAATCTGCATTTTGTCTAAAACTTGTTTATTTAATCAACTTGCTTGACCGTGCGGTCTATTCAGGACAGATCTTGACTGTTGGAAAGGATAGGCACATGAGTCGCTTGTCTGACTAGCGATGGATTGAACGAGCAACTAGTCTTGGCGCCACTCCCATAAGCGACGCCAACCAGACCACATTCTGGGTGCCTTGTTGGCAGGGTGGTTTGTGTGTGATTGCATACAGGTTATAGGGACACAGAAACAGTTTTGGGTCGTTATTTACTTTATCAAACAAAGTTGTAAACTTTTTTTCCCCTTTGTAAGCCATTGCATTAGAGTAGTAATCTTCTTTTAGGTACTTGTAATAAGTTTGAAATTAAAGTTTCAAAAGAGTCAGTAATTTTCCTTCTAAGTACTGGTAATAGTCTTATAATGAAGATCCACTAAGAAAGGCCAGTCAAAGATTGTAGAAGCGCACGATTCTTACACCGAATATCCTAGCATGTTAACCATTCAAGCACGTCGATTACCGCTTCCATGGATCATCATGGGTTTCTGTTCAACACTTTAACTCCAAACAGAGGCTGGTCCATTGAGAGTGAAAGTGAGGGAGGGGGAGAGATAAACCATTTCCATCCATGGAGTACTCCCTTGTCTGTTACCTCCCCTCAATTCCCCGAGTGGGTCACGAGTCAAGCCCACCAGTCCATGGTCCATCATAACCCTTCCAATCCTCAAAGTCCACTCGGGTACTGACCTTCTTCCTCCCTATATCACTAGGTCCCATTAACCACACCTCCCATGGGAAATACCTATATATCAAGTTCAACCGTAAACTTCCTAACACAAGGCCCATTAACTCTGTCCTCTATGCCATATCCTATAACCCCAGCCTACTCTACTGTCCAACAAGCTACACAATCCCCAATGAGCTACTACTTACATCACCACCTAGGGGCAACTCCATCCTATCATACCTCATCTTATACATTGACTCAACCCTCCTTCCCTCCTCAATATGGTACCTCTTTGCAATGATAGTTCCACCAAGTTCAAGGGTACCAAGACCATGGGTAGTCGGTTCTCCTGAGCTCGGATATTAAGAGGATGATCTCAGATGTGCTAGCAAATGCAGAAGTTACATCAAATGCACTAATTGGCTTTGACATTTCAAGATTCCCACCCTTCACTCTACCACCAAGTTTCAAGTTGCCCAAAACACAGAAGTATGATGGGACAAGCGATCCATGGAATCACTTGGCCACTTTCACCATGGATGCCCTACCCCATCAGCACGATAATGGGCTCACAGTATACCTCTTCTTTAAGAGTCTTGAAGGAGAAGAACTAAGGTGGCTAAACATGCTCATAGCATATGACCTCAGCAACTTCAAGATTGTGCTAGATAAGTTATTATAGTAATATATCCACTGCATCCAACACAAACCAACAATAGGGGACCTCTTGGTTGAAAAGATGAAACTAGTGGAGGACTTTCTGGCTTTCACAAGTAGATGGATGGATGTGGTTGTCAGATCTGAATGCTACATTCTTGAAGGCCAGGCAATCGAAGTCATTGCCCAGAACACTACTAAAGCACTCAGAGTAGGCTTATTGATCGGCGATTTCAAGATGTACTTCCAACTATACGACTGAGTTACAAGGGTCCTTCACAATAAAGAGGACTTACAATTCTTGGAATATTAAGGAAGGTGTAAGAAGAAGATTGTAGGATATACCTTCGAGGGTGTCACAAGCAAAATGGCATTGGTCACATGCCACGTCAGAATCGGCCAGTCTAGTCCAGCACTAGGGGCAACCCATGAAGTATTAGCCATAGTTCCAACAACAACAGGTGTAACGCCCCGATCCCGGGCATGCTACTAAAACACAGTATCAAGCATAATTACGCTAATTACAGAAACATTAAATAATTGTAAATAAGACTCACTTTTAGGATCACAATGTGCGGCTAGAAGCTCCAACTCCTGCACCGGAACTCAGCTGCATGCGGTTTGTACCTGAAAACCAAATAAGCACGCGTGAGTGACATCTAAGTCACCCAGTACGCGCCCTAAACACAAACCACAAAAATCGTGGCAAAACCATAAAAACTAATTTCTTTGATTTCTTAAAACTTGATTTTCTTTTTGAAAATCCTCTTTTCTTTTACTAGAAATCATTTGGGAATTCAGTCCCAAATTCATGCTCTCTTTTTTTGAAAGCCATGTTTCATTTCTTTCCTCAAAACATTTGGAAACTCATTCCAAAACTACATTCTCTTTCAAAAACACACCTTTGCATTTTCTTTTAAAACCCTTGGAATTCATTTTCCAAAACATATCCTTTTCAATACTTGGGATTTATTCCCAATGTCCCATTTTCAAAACCACATTTCTGGCCAGATCTAGCCTAAAACACAATGCCTCATGGCTCAAAACCAAATCATAAATACAGGCTGGCAACTAGTAAAAGCATCATCATTATTTCATTTCAGGATTTTAGGACTATTTCATAAGTCCAATCCTGACCAAATCACATTTCTTTTTCTTTATTTATTTCCACTTTTCTTTACTGTTGTTACCTTGATCAAGGGTAACCAGGTGCACAAGTAGTAGGCGAGGACATCCTTCCCCCTACCTTCCTGCACTGCCGTGGTGAAATTCCCCGTACAGGATGTCACAGCCCCAGCCAACCGGCCTTAATTCATTTTCATATATGCACGGGGATACATCTCTGTCTAACGCCCCATCGGTGACCCGAACAACTTGGTCTAATGACCCAAGCTCAGCCTACACCGTTGGTGACTCGAACAACTAGGCTCAAACCTAGGCTCATCCTACACCATCATGAGCTCGGTGACCCGAACAACTAGGTACAACAGCCCAGGCTCAAACTTGACCGTCGGTGACCCAAACAACTAGGCTCAGCCTACACCGTCTCAAGCTCGGCAACCACAGTCTTGTCTGGCAATTGGTTCATTGGAGCCTCATACTCCTACCACGTTGTCGACACCAACCCCCATGGTCTCATAACACATTATTAGTGTTCCATTTCAAAACTCTTTAAACTTTTCTTTTCAAAACCATTTTCCATTCCATTCATTTTGTTGCCGGAATTTGTCTCCTTGCAATACTTGACCCTCCACTGGGGTCCCAACTCAAGCCATGAAAACCATGCTTAGAAATCATAAATTGGGTCTCATGCCCAAAACCACACAAAATCATCCGTTTCATTCATTTATGGGATCAAAACCCAAAACCATGCCCAAATCTATTTATTTGGGTTCCACATTCCTCCATTTCATTACATGGGGAAAACATCATTAACACATACTCAGCATACCATTAAAACCATTTATCCTCCATTTAAATTCATATCTATGCTTACCAGGTTCAAGGCAAAAACGGTAGACCGAATCTCAGGTTTGGTATACCGAAGATCCCTGGTTTGGTACATCGAATATTTTTGGTATACCAAAAACCCTTGAATCGGTCGATCGAGTGTTTTTGGTCTGGCGAAACCAGGTATCTAGCTTAATCTGATAGAGATTCGGTATGCCGAATTCAGTTCGGCATGCCAAATCGCCTGAAACCAGGGCACCGCCCCTATTCCCAACGGCAAAAATCGCCCAAGGTGGGAGTCTCAATTGGACCCCCCAAACACACATCAAAAATTACGAGTAAATCACGAGGTGTAGACCCTTGAGTCTACTTCAAAACACCCCAATCCAATCATGATTTCACTAACCATACATGGAGATATAAATTCTCAAAACAAACATGCTCAGAGTTAAACATTAAAACATTTAAGGCATTATCTACCAAAAAATCACGAAATTCACACAATCTAGCATGATCCCTACACATTCACATCACTAATCACATTTCCATCATTCCTACTATTTTTCTACGATTTCTCATGCATTTTCCATCATTATTCTCCAAGGAAGCAATGATAAGAGAAGGGAGGGATCACATACCTCTTTGGAGGCCCACGCAACTCTGGCGAGTTCACCACACCCCGGCGTCTCCTCGACGAAGGTCCGGTGAACCTCGGCCCCTAGTGGAAGCACCCACACACAGACCCACCTCCTCCCTGCTCGCACGCCCCTACTCTCTCTCTCCTCTTCCTTTCCTTTCTCGCCACGCTCCCCTCTGCCCACTCCTGCTATAATGCCTCGATCCTGGACACGCTACCAAAACACAGTATCAAGCATAATTACATTAATTACAGAAACATCAAATAACTGTAACTAAGGCTCACTTTTAGGATCACAATGTGCGGCTAGAAGCTCCAACTCCTACACCGGAACTCGGCTGCACACGGTCTGCACTTGAAAACCAAATATGCACTCGTGAGTGACATCTAAGTCACCTAGTACGCTCCCCAAACATATAAACCACAAAATCTTAGCAAAATTGTAACAACTCATTTCTTTTATTCTTTTCAAAAGTTGGTTTTATTTTGAAAATCTTTTTCCCTTTTATTGGAAATCATTTGGGAATTCAATCCCAATTCCATGCTCTTTTCAAAAGCCATGTTTCTTTTCTTTTCTCAAAACATTTGGAAACTCATTCCAAAACCACATTCTCTTTCAAAACACATTTGCATTTTCTTTCAAAACCTTTGGAATTCATTTTCCAAAGCATATCTTTTCAATACTTGGGATTTCTTCCCAAAATCACACTTTCAAATTCACATTCATGACCAAATCCAACCTACAACACAATGCCTCGCGGGCTCAAAACCAAATCATAAATATAGGCTGGCAACTAGTAAAAACACCATCATCATTTCATTTCTGGATTTTAGGACTATTTCATCAGTCCAATCTTGACCAAATCACATTTCTTTTCTTTATTCATTTCCACTTTTCTTTACTATTGTTACCTTGATCAGGGGTAACTAGTCGCACAAGCAGTACATGAGGACATTTTTCCCTACCTTCCTCCACTGCCCGGTGAAATTCCCCGTGCGGGATGTCATTGCCCTGGCCAACCAGTCTTAATTTCATTTCTCATATGTGCACGGGGATATGTCTCTATCTGACACCCCATCGGTGACCCGAACAACTAGGTCCAATGACCCAGGCTCAGCCTACACCGTCGGTGACCCGAAAAATTAGGCTCATAAACCTAGGCTCAGCCTACACCGTCACGAGCTCGGTGACCCGAACAACTAGGTACAATGACCCAGGCTCAGCTTACACTGTCGGTGACCCAAACAACTAGGTATAAAAACCCAGGCTCAGCCTACACCGTCTCAAGCTCGGCAACCACATTATTAGTGTTCCATTTCAAAACTCTTTCAGCTTTCTTTCAAACCATTTTCCATTTCATTCTTTTCGTTGCAGGACTCTATCTCCTTGCAACACTTGACCCTCCATTGGGGGTCCCAACTCAAGTCATGAAAACCATGCTTAAAATCATAAATTGGGTCTCATGCCCAAAACCACACAAAATCATCCTTTTCATTCATTTATGGGATTAAAACCCAAAATGATGCCCAAATCTATTTATTTGGGTTCCACCTTCCTCCATGCCATTACATGGGGAAAACATCGTTAACATATATCCAACATATCATTAAAACAATTTATCCTTCATTTAAATTCACAATTTATGCATACCAGATTCAGGGCAAAAATGGTTGACCGAATCTCTAGATCGGTATACCGAAGATCCCTGGTTCGGTATACCGAATATTTTCGGTATACTGAAAACCCCTGAATTGGTCGATTGGGTGTTTTCGGTCTACTGATATCATGTATCTGGCTAAATCTTGCTAGGATTTCGGCATACCGAATAAATTCGGCATACTGAATTCCCCATAGACAGGGCACACCCCTGTTTCGGGCGGTAGAATTTGCCCCAAGTAGGAGTCCCGATTGGAGCCCCCAAACACACATCAAAAATTTCCATAAAATCATAGGGCATAGACCCTTGAGTCTACTTCAAAACCTCTCAAACCATTAATGATTCCATCTACCACACAGTTCATACGAAAATCATAAGGGGAAGGGGCTCAAGAATGGCTACTGTAGCCTTCAACCCCAAAATTTCATTTCCCCCACAAAAACCAATGCTAACCGCATGATATCTATATTCTCATGCTATATAACACATTACCATTCATTTCATGATTTCTCCACAATTTTCATGCATTTTACATCATTATCTTCCAAGGAAGCAATAACGAGAGAAGGGAGGGATCGCGTACCTCTCCGGTGGCCTACGCGACTCTAGCAAGTTCACCGCACCCCGACGTCGCCACGGAGAAGCTCTGGTGAACCTCGGCCCTCGGTGGAAGCACCCACACACAGACCCTCCTCCTCCCAGCTCGCGTGCCCCAGTTCTCTCTCTCCTCTTCTGTTCCTTTCTCGCCACGCTCTCCCTTTACCCGTTCCTGCCTTCCTCTCTTTAACTCCACCACCACACGCTTGGCGCCAACCATCCATCCCATCGGAAGGGACGGGGAGGCACGACCCTCCGTCACTGGTGGCACAGGCGTGGAAGAAGAGGAAGAAGAAGACAGAAAAAGGGTGGAAGGGCATGGCTCGTGAGAGAAAGAAAAAAAAGGAAGGAGAAAAAGAAGGAGAGAAAATGAGGAAAAGACAGGCATGCAAATCGAGGCGACTGTGCATCCCCGAACCGGACTCTACATTGGTCCCAAATCACAAATAGGTGCACAAAAAGCCAACCACAAGCTCACACATCTAAGAAACAATAGATTTTCCATTAATAAACCATTTAAGCAAGATTACAATTAATTTCATGGTTTACAAATAGAAATGGATGATCAAGCCCTAATGTCACACCTGCCTCCCTCTCTTTATCTCTGCCACCACTCGCTTGACGCCGACCATCCATCCCGTTGGAAGAGACGGGGAGGCAAGGGCCTCCATCGCTGGTGGCATGGGTGTGGAAGAAGAGGAAGAAGAAGACGGGAAAAAGGGTGGAAGGGCATGGCTCGTGAGAGAGTGAAAAAGGGAAGGAGAAAAAGAAGAAGGGAAAATGAAGAAAAGACAGGCACGTAAACCAAGGCAACTGTGCATCCTCAAACCGGACTCCACATTGGTCCCAGATCACAAATAGGTGCACAGAAAGCCAACCATAAGCTCACACATCTAAGAAACAAAAGATTATCCATTAATAAACCATTTAAGCAATATTACAATTAATTACATGGTTTACAAATAGGAATGAATTATCAGACCCAAATGTCACATCTACCCCCATAAAAGAATTTCGTCCTCGAAATTCATCTCTAATAAAACAAGTAGGGGTACTGTCTCTGGATGTCCATCTCGTGCTCCCAAGTAGCCTTCTCTGTACCATGGTGTTGCCACTGAATTAACACCAATGGAATCACTTTATTCCTGAGGACTTGCTCTTTCCTGTCCAGTATCTGAACTTCATTTTTAACCATAGACAAGTCCTCCCGCAACTCCTCTGGCTGCACTGGCATCACCTGGGACGCATCGGCCAAACACTTCCTCAATATAGGCACATGGAAGGTGTTGTGTACACCCACCAACTCTGGAGGTAGATCTAGTCTGTATGCCACTTCACCAACCCGCTTCGTAATATGGTACGGTCCGATATATCTAGGGCTCAACTTACCTCTCTTACCGAACCTTGTCACACCTTTGGTTGGTGACACCTTTAGGGAAACGAAGACTCCTACCTCGTATTCTAGAGGTCTCCGCCTCTTATCAGCATAGCTCTTCTGCCGACTTTGGGAAGACAACAACCTCTTCCTGATCAAATCCACCTAGCCCTCGTACTACTGTACGATCACGACCCAAACTAACTGCCTCTCACCCACCTCACTCCAACAATTGGGTGTCTTGCAGGGTCTGCCATACAATGCCTCGTATGGTGCCATACCAATACTAGCGCGGTAACTGTTATTATATGCAAACTCAATCAGAGGTAAATGATCCTCCCAACTACCTTCAAAGTCCAAGGCACAGGCCCTCAGCATGTCCTCTAGTGTCTTGATGGTCCTCTTTGTCTGGCCATCCGTCTAAGGTGGAAAGCAGTGCTAAAATTCAACACTGTGCCAAAAGCCTCCTGCAGAGCTCCCTAGAATCTAGATGTAAACCTCATGTCTTTGTCAGACAAAATAGACACTGGGACACCATGCAATCTCACAATCTCAGCTACATACAACTCTACCAATTTTGCCAAAGGAAGATTCACCCTCATTGGCAAGAAATATGCTGATTTTGTAAGGCGATCCACTATCACCCACACAGTATCATTCTTTCTTTGGGTTCGTGTCAAACCCATCACAAAGTCCATCGACACATTTTCCCATTTCCACACTGGAATGTCCAGAGGTTGCAAAGTCCCTCTGGGCTTCTAGTGCTCTATCTTCACCATCTGGCAGGTTGCACACTTCGCCACATACTCAACAATCTCTCTCTTCATCCCAGGCCACCAAAAGTTCCTCTCTAGGTCTTTATACATCTTGGTGCTTCCTAGATGAATAGAGTATCTGGAGCGGTGGGCTTCATCCAGCAAACTGCTCTTGATTTTCACTATCTGAGATACATATAATCTCAAATCATACCTCAACCCACTGTCTGCCCCAACTGAAAAATGAGGGGCATTACCAGCTTCCATCTTCCTTCAGATATCTGACACAAAAGAATCATATTGCTGAGCTGTGACAATCGCCTCGATCATCCTCGGGCGAACAGACAAATTAGCCAACACTACTATGGCAGGTCCCTAAGACTGTCTCTGAGGCCTACTCTCCACTAGTCCCTCTAATAATTTCCATTCATGGATCATCTGACTAGCCATAACATGGGTGCATCGAAATAGAGCATCTGCAACTACATTAGCCTTCCTTGGGTGGTAGGACAAACTGAAATCATAATCCTTAATATACTCCACCCAGCGCCTCTATCTCAGGTTCAAATCCTTCTGAGTAATTATGTACTTCAGACTCTTGTGATCTGTGTACACCTCAAACTGTTTGCCATATAAATAATACTTGAAATTTTCAAGGCGAACACAACAGCAGCCATCTCCAAATCATGGGTGGGATAATTTATCTCATGATCTTTCAATTGGCGCAAGGCATACGCCACCACCCTACCCTGCTACATTAGCACACACCCCAAATCAGACCCACAAGCATCACTGTAGACAGTAAAACCGCCACACCCAGAGGGCAAAGTCAAAACAGGGGCCAATACTAGACGAGCCTTCAACTCATTGAAGCTCTCCTCGCATTACCAATCCCAGGCAAAGTGCACTTCCTTCCTGGTCAATCTGGTCAATGGTGCAGCAATCTTGGATAAATCCTGAATGAATCTCCTATCCATCAGTTCTTGCAGCTGATTCTGGAACTCTCTTAGCTCAGTAGGTGCCATCCTGTGCAGAGTCATGGAAATAGGTCCTGATCCCGACACCAAATCAATCACAAACTCCACTTCCCTATGTGGTGGCATTCCAGGTAATTCCTTTAGAAAAAATCAAGTTATTCCCTCACCAGCGGCAAGTCCTGAATCCGGACCACAGGCGAAGTAGAAACTGTCACACAGGCCAAATAGCCCACACTGCCTCTCGCCAGATGATGATAGGCCTTGAGAGCAGAAATCACTTTCTTGGGCTCACCCGGTCTGGTGCCTTGTACCATACACCAGCCTTGGCCTGGTCGCTCTGCGAAAACTCTCCTCTTGGCACAATCTATCACAGCTGAATGCTGTGCCAGCCAATCCATTC
Organism: Posidonia australis; assembly: GCA_024699735.1. Classification (NCBI taxonomy): domain Eukaryota; kingdom Viridiplantae; phylum Streptophyta; class Magnoliopsida; order Alismatales; family Posidoniaceae; genus Posidonia; species Posidonia australis. The sequence continues at coordinate 4,350 of JAMKQA010034073.1, read as the reverse complement.
CTAGGATAACATCATAATCCTACATATCCATCAGGATCAAGCTGGCCTGAAAATTCCTGTCCCCCAGCTAAATATCAATCGGTCTCAAATACCACCACGCTAGACGGTGTTCTCCCAATGGGGTGACCACATCTAGTTGGAATGCCAACCTGGCTGGCCTAGTCCCGATCTCAGAAGCAAACGACTCGGAGACAAAAGAAAATGAACTCCTAGAGTCGAACTAGACTCGGGCCATCCGATCAGTCACAAGGAAAGAACCTATAATCAACACACCATAACCATAACCATAATAAGAAATAGTGTCAATTACACATAGGATCAATTATTACAGGACATGACTAATCAAATATAGCCGTGCTAGTTCTCACCTTCTACCACATCTCCAAATGCACCAGCATCTGGGGCAGCAATGGAGAACACTCTCCCCTTGGTAGGCTGATGTGGCGCATCTCCTACTAGCTTGGGTTGACTGGGACAGTCCTTATAGTAATGCCCAGACTTCCCACAGTTGTAGCAGATTACTCTGTCTAAATTCCTTTGCTTATGCCAACATTGCGCCGCTACAAGCCCCATCTTGCCACAGACAAGGCATGGTCCCATCTGTGGGCCACTGCTAGACCCGGCATGGTTGAAACCTATACTCTCTTGTCTACCAGACGTAGGCCATTGCTTCCGCTTCTTCCCAGAGCTGCTAGAACACCCAGAACTTAGCGCTACCGTCATTGACGGTCGAGAAACAGAGGGTCGAGAAACAGAAGGTCAAGAAATAGACTTTCTCTCCTTTTCCTTCTTGGGATACTCCTCCTGAAATAGCCTACGATCATCCTCGTAGCGGCTTGCAAGCTCAACAACCACCGCTAATGTCTGGCATCTGAAGCCAATAACTCTGGATCTCAGCACAGGGTTCAGTCCCTCCACAAACCTCTTGGCTCTATTCTTCTCAGAAATTGCAGCCTGAGAAAACTACTCTAGCCGAAGGAAGGACGACTCATACTCAACCAAAGACAGGCTACCCTACTTCAGGTTCCTGAATTCTCTGTCCAACTTATCCCTCTCATGCTCTGGGAAAAACCTCTCATAGAATACCTCTCGGAACTCTTCCCAAGAGATCATCAGCAAGTCAGCATTCAGAAATTTGGCGTGGTGCACTGTCCTCCACCACTGATTCGCAGCACCCTTGAGTTGAAATGCCACAATCCAGACCCACTTCTCTACTGGACACTCGATCCCCTCAAGGATTTTCTCCACCTCCAAGAACCAAGCTTCACACTCCTATGGTGTGCTACGCCCATCAAAAGTCGGCGTGCCAAGTTGGCGGAACTGCTTAATCCACGGGTCTCCCTTCACCTCATCCTTGTTACTGGTGCCAAAGGACTGGGCGAAACCTCGCGTCATCTCGCCAAATTCTCGTCTCATCCCCCTCCATGCACTACCCTCTCTCGTCTCGGAGTCAAGTACAGGGGTCTTGCCACGACTGTGGCTGCGGCGAGACTTCTTCTTGCCAACACCACAAAACACAACAATCCAAAAATTCAGGTGCACGACTGTCTATTGTGCACTCCGAGGGAGCCACTAGACCGGACATCACCAAGCCAGTGCACTAGGAGTAACCTTAGCTCTGATACCACTATGTAACACCCCAATCTCGGACACCAAGCCAGTATCAAGCATAATTACACTAATTACAGAAACATTAAATAACTGTAACTAAGGCTCACTTTTAGGATCACAATGTGCTGCTAGAAGATCCAAGTCTTGCACCGGAACTCGGCTGCACACTGTCTGTACCTGAAAACCAAATAAGCATATGTGAGTGACATCTAACTCACCCAGTGCGCGCCCCAAACACACAAGCCACAAAAATCTTGGCAAAACCATAAAAACTCATTTCTTTGATTTCTCAAAACTTGATTTTCTTTTTGGAAATCCTCTTTTCTATTACTGGAAATCATTTGGGAATTCAGTCTCAAATTCATGCTCTTTTTTTTCAAAAGTCATGTTTCTTTTCTTTCCTCAAAACATTTGGAAACTCATTCCAAAACCACGTTCTCTTTCAAAAACATGCCTTTGCAATTTCTTTTAAAACCCTTGGAATTCATTTTCCAAAACATAACCTTTTCAATACTTGGGATTTCTTCCTGTAACCATGCCGACAACAGCCTCGGGCTTGGCGCGGAAGGCCAAATGCACGAGGATCAGCAAAGTCACGACAAAAATAAAAAAAATGCAGGACTCGCTACCTAGTCTATTAAAATGGAAGACGAGGAAAACCATATAAATCATGCAAATAAGCCAATGAAAAGCAGGTCATAAACCAGAAATGGGTAAGGATCCCTGTTACGCATGAGGAAGGTGTTAGGCACCCTCATGCGCCCGAAAATCAGTCTTTCTATGGGTTTCTCGTCTGCTTATATGAAATGTCGGCTTTTCAGCCTTTTCTGTACGCCCGAGGGCGATATGCCATGCCATGCTAAGTTAGTGGTGTCTTATGCTACAATAAGGGTGTATGGAGTGTAGGGTGTGTCCTAATGCTCAGAAGTATCGCTCATATAATGGAACAAACATTGATGCAAAAATATTGCATAAATAAGATCAAGGATCTAAATACTTTGAGCGCATTTCATCCTTGCTTTACTATATGCCAAATGTGATCTAACATGCATGAAAATGTCTGAAAATAGAGTTGGGTCATCCTGGTATATCAGGGAAGAAAAGCAGAAGAATCCAAAAGCAAATCAAAACTAGAAAACATGCTAAAAACCTTGTGAAAAGCTGTTGTGTGTAACAAAAAACAGGCAGGTGTGCCTATATGGTGCGGCAGACTAGTGCTCCAGTCTGGTGCGCCACCTATGTGCTCCTGTGTGGGCCAGAAAGATGCGCCAAAGAAAATACAGAAATCTATGTAGTGCAATGTCACATATAAATGCGTTTCAGAAAATTGTGCGATGCAAAATCCTTTGCAAACATGGAAAACATACTTTATAAATCTTCAAAAATGCAAGTATGAGAATATTTATGGACCTTGTGCTCAAGGGCTAATAGCCTCACACAAAATCACACCCTATTCATGCTAAAGGAATGCCACAAGGTTCAGCCATGTCTCTTGGATCATAGGCTGATGCATAAGATTCTCCATATTGGATTAAAGGGCAATCAGCCTACCAGAACTTAGCCATGGGCTGAAGATACAAAGTGTAAAACAACTTAGAAAACAATATCATTTGAGGCTAAAATCATGCATGCAAAATCATTTAACTAATGAATATCTTTTATCACTTAAGTCACGGGTTATGGGCTGCATACACTTGCATGGGATTCTAAAAGATAGGAAATGAGAAAATAGGCTTGACAAATCACATATAAATGACGAATACACAGAAATTATACCTGTTGCTTATTCTCTAGCATACATGCTCATGAATCATGGTTCTTGTGTAAAGAAACAAAGTAGAAAGACTGTTTTACAGAAATATCAAAATGCAGATTTTTCATATAGATTCTAACATGTTGGCCATCTTATACATGGTGTGATTATCTCATCATGAAACTCTCATATAAACAACAAGAAAAATCAGATTATATGTGATTTGCAGGACGTGTTTTGTCTAGTGCAAGAATTGAGTAAAAATAAAAAGATGGATGGTGGACCTACCTTGTCCAAGGTGTTCCTTCTTGAAAGACCAAAGATAATAGGATCCTTATTGCTTTGGAAGGGCTGGAGATGCTTTAGAATGCAAGAGGATGCTTAAGAAAACTTGAATAGGTTTCTGAAATTAGTATGTGGCTTGCTCAAGGACTCTCTTGGATCTGGATTGCTTGATCAGGGTCTTTCTAACCTCCCAAATGGCTACCTATGGGGGTCCTTATATAGGAATTCTCAAGGGTAACGCTTATGGAATGCAGGCAGCCTCGTAAACGAAAAGCCTGGCGCTGATTCCATGGCATATTCGCTGGTGAAGGTTACAGACATGGGAGGTGGAAAGCCAGCAGTCAGCAGCCTGAAAAGGGGTTGTGCGCCAGCTTGGTGTGCCAGGTAGGTGCGCTAGATAGGTGCGCCTATCTGGTGCTCCGGCTAGGTGTGCCACTGTAGTGCTCCTGCTCGGTGCTCCAATCAGGTGCTCCATATTGGTGCTCTCCCCTACCTATCTGGATTTCTAATTGGGCTGTGGGTCGGCTGTAAGTTTGTGGTCGATTTAGCTGATAGGATTAGGTTTGCCACATCCAAAGCAACATCTGGAAAATTTATCTATTGGCCACCTCAAAATCGGGGTGTCTACAGATGCCCCTCCCTGAGCGAGGTCGAGGGACGGAAGGAACCAAGACCGATGCTCAGGGTTGACAAGATACCCC
>JAMKQA010034072.1:0-26685 GCA_024699735.1 Posidonia australis | reverse complement strand
GAGAACTTACTGCAGAAGGGCTGGATAGGCAATGATGCATGTGTTTTTTGCTCCTCTTTTGAAACTGTTATGCATCTCTTTCTGTTTTGTCCCTTTGTGCAGTCAATTTGGCATACATTATCTAATCAATACATGTACCCAGCATTTAATTCTATCGAGGATTTACTTGCCATTCCTCCAGCCTTTAAACTTGTTGTCACCCTAGCTGGTGCACACAGTTTAGTACTTGTAGTTATTTGGCATGTTTGGCAAGAGAGAAATAATAGACTCTTCAGAAATTTGCATAGAAGTCTGTTTATGATCTTGAATGACATTATTGCAATGTTTCATTGTTGGGTAGATTCTTTGGCTACAGGATTTGAGAAGGCTGAGAATCTGCTGGCTGTGTCTACTTTCAGACAGAGCAGAGAGGGGGAGCAGGAATTGGCTCCTGACTGTGAGATGACCCTTGGTACACCAGCAATTCAAGGCCACTTTTAACCATTGGTTAAATTACTTTTGATATCTCACTTGTTATTATTTTTGGGAGGGCTGGTAGATCCAGTCCTCTGTGTTGATAGCCTTACTTTCATCAACATCAGGACATCTTATTATTTTTGTTGGCTTCTTGTCACCTGCTGAGTGATAAGACAATTTTTGTAATATTCACAAGGTCTTTAACATTATCTTATTGTGAATGTAATTTTTGATAATATTAAAAAAAATACAACTATCGAATACCAACAAAACCAAAATCATTGAATTGGCATATTTGTATACTCGTACTTGATGAACCAGTCAAATTTGCGCATGCAATAACTCCTCTATAAATAGCTGCCAGTTATGCTCCCCATGTTTCAAGCAGTTTGGATCCCGAGAGGAACGAGCTCGGCTTTTAATATTAATGGGAATCAGCTCCAATTTACAATTAAAAAAAAAATCCCACCCATCATTTTCATCCATATGACTTGTTTGCACAACCGGAAGCCCATGTTTTGGCCTTCCTGTTAATGTTAGCTTAACTATCCTGGAAATTGTGTTGTATTCCCTCTGCAATTTTGGCTATCAAAGTTAAACATGGTCAATCTATTTTTTTGAGTAATTTGTGAGTTGTATTTCCTTTATAATCTATTGCTATCAAAGTTAAACATGGTCAATCTATTTTTTTGAGTAATTTGTGAGTTGTATTTCCTTTATAATTTATTTACAAAAGTAATTTAAAAAATATTAAATTATCTTTTTAGTAATACTATAATTGTTTTTCAATAGTCTATGATTGAAATAAATCACAGTTTACCAAAAAAAATGCATAGAATTGATTTAACTTAAGTAAGGTTGAGTCTCATCTTATAATTCCTCTAATATAGATCTATGCAATGAATGATCTCTTTTGCATGCAATATAATTGTTGTGGTTTGGAGGCCTTTGTTTGATGAATATCGAAATGGAGATGGGTCTTTGCACGAATGGAGACGACTAAAGGTGTAAATGAAGCAAATATAGAATGGATCTATCAATATTTAAATCTGAATTTGAACTTTTCCAATTACATCTGTATTTGAAAGGACGTTAATTTTGATATATATATCCAAATCCGTAAGATACTTCTAAATTGTAACATTATTCATTTTCGATTGAAAAGTCTAAATATGGATAAATCTGTATTAATATTTGTATTCGTTAAGCATTCGATACCAGGTATTCAAATTATCTGAATTATAGTTAGATGTAAACAATAAATATTATTAATTAGATTAATTAACCACGTGTTATATGTGAAACTTAAATAAAAATATAAAATTAAAACTAGAAATATATAAAGATAGTTGATTACTTGTATATTAGATAGATTCAAATACGAATATTTTTTAGGATATGGATTATCTTTTTTAAATTTGAATTCACTTCATCAAATGTTTTTCCAAATAAAAATCGGAAAATTCCAATACTGATTCGAAGTGGATTTTTAAATTTCAAATATCCACTGATGATGACTAAATTAATTATACCGTTTGGTGAGTTGGATGTCCAAAACGATGACAGAATTAATTATACTTTTGGTGGGATATCCAGAACAATAATGGGGGAAAAGGTAGGGGCGTATAGATGGCCATGTTCTAAGTTTTTCTTCATTGTTATTGTCTCCTCCTTTCACGGTCCACCTTTGTTTTGCTTCACTTTTGTCACGGAGTTAGATTCCTTTAGTGTCTCCTCCTTTCATGTTCTATGTGGAAATATTTAATTTCCCTTTTAGGGTTCACACATTCCATCCAGAGATGATGAATTTGAAAATGTTACTAGGCCATCCTAGGCTTTTGATCACTCCTTCCTAGACATGGAAAACGGGCCTAGTCGGCCCGGGCCCGCAAAAAGGGCCAGACCGGTCGGCCTGCGGCGGCCCGCCGGATAGGCCCAGTCCAGCCCGCGGGAACCGCCCGGGCCGGCCCGCGCTGTGCACGGGAAATGGCCGTCGACCGGGTCGGCTGTTTCGCGGGCCGGGCCGGCCCGTTTTCCATGTCTACTCCTTCCCCCACACAAAGGTTGAGGGGCTTTTAGATTTGTTCTACACTACAAGGTGGGTAACATCCAACTCCGCAGACAATGTCTCATTATCATAGTGGTTTGGAGAACTTTAAACTCGCTACAGGTTCCAGGTTCGAATCCTGGGACATGCATACCGTTAACAAAAAACATCCAACCCTGCTTGTATAAACGAAAGAAAAAAAATGTAAGCAAACGTAAATGAGAAATTTTAAGTAGTTTTGTGCATTTTACTGATCGCTTACATCATTTTGATTCCACATTTTGTTTCCACGACTTGACTAGAATTCCACTCAACAACTCAACTTCACTCCTTTTTATTCATGTACTAGACTACTACCCAACATTACTGCCTATTGCGTAGAACTTCTAATTTTAGGAATTTCAAGGTAGAAAGTGCTTCCTCTCCGTGCACGTTACCTTGGAAGTTTTTTTTTTTGAAAACGGTAATTATATTGATAAGGATTCTTGATTATGGAACCATTGCCAAGAACAAAAATATAGTCTCAGGTATTACAAAAAGGCCTAGAATCCAGAATATCCGGAATATTCAAAAGAAAGTTGGCTACCTTGATGCATAATAGGCCATGAAAGTTCAGAAATAATTAAGTTACAGTCTCAATCTCAGTAAAGACCACAAATTGATTACAAAAGGAAAGTCATGAAGAATGATCTTCTATGGAATTTTACGCAGGAGGCATGGTCTCAGTCGGAGTGTTGGCTGATGAGATGGGGGACACATTGAGAGAGTGAGTAGAAGCTCCTATATTTGGTTGATTCATGCTCCAAAAATTTTGCATTTCCGAGACAGATTGGATTAAAGCATCCCTTTCAAAACCTGTACCCAAATTTACTGTCTAGAAATATATAAGAGAAAATAATCTTAAATATGGTTTGTCTACTTATATCAGATGAGTTGCAAAAAAATCTACTATTTCTTTTTTTCCAGATACTCCAAATTATTGTCGGAATGAGCACATTCCAACCAGATTCAGGTAAAGCAAAAAAACAATAAGTCTTATACCGATAAAGATCTGCAACATGATAGAATACTAGATACAAAAGGTAATTAATGAAAATTTCTCAAATTACAGCTGCAAAAGAGCAATGAAGGAATAAATGTGATATAGTTTTACAGTAACTCATGCACATAATGCAAAGATCTTGACCGATCCAACCTTTATACCTCAAATTATCTTTGGTTAGAATCTTATTTGATACTGCTAACCAAGTAAAGAGTTTGATTTTTAAAGGTACCCAAGCCTTCCAAATGAGTTTATATAGGTGGAATCTCAGTCCACCATCATTGATAACATTATAACATGATTTTACTGAGTAAGCAAAATTAAGGTCAGGTTGCCATTGAAGCTTATCTTTTTCCAAGTTAAGTTGTAACCTAGATAATATGTCTGCCAAATGATCTGCTTGTGCCTACAAAGCAGAAAAGTTGTTGTGTTGCACCAGGCCATCAAAGGCATACAATAAGCCTTGGAAATTATTCTCAAAAAGTTGCAGCACCCTTTTAACAGATAATTTTTTAAGTTTTGCTATTTTATATAAGTCAAAAAATATATTTTTTAGAGGAGTGCCATTAATCCAATTATTCTCCCAGAAAATGGTGTCTTCACCATTTCCAATTTCAATTGAAATGAAACAATTAAGAATACAAAAACTCTTCTTAAACTCTTACCAAATTGGAGAGCATTTTCTAAGTGATAAATTAAGTAACGCCCCCAACCCAGACCTAGAACAGTATCTGGCTCTTAATAAAATTAGCCATTTTCAGATTAGGTGCACAAGTCCAGAACTTCAATAAGAGTTTACATTTAAGGGCCACACTAAAGTTCCTAAGATTAATATTGCTCCAGTCCTTTTGTTCCTTAGATTTACATAAGGTGTTCCACTTTGCCAAGTGATAACTTTTTTTATTAGGAGATGACGACTGCCAGAGAAATCTACATCTAAGTCGGTTAATTTCCTTTTCTACCCTTAAGGGTAGATGAAGAACCGAAAGGTAGCAGGTAGGTATTGCTGATAAAATACTGTTTGCTAGGGTTAATCTTCCCCCTAAAGAAAGGAGATTGGCCTTTCAAGTAGACAATTTATTAGAGATTTTTTCAATGACAGGTGTCCAATCCTTATAAGGTGTCCAGTCCTTAGTTATCTGCAATTTCCTACAGGAAGCAAAGCCTGTCTCTACTTCAGCAAAGATGGTTGGGCTCTCTCCTCACACCCCCAAACATCCTTTCCCTTTCTGCATCTGCTTATGATCAACTTCATTATCTATCCTGCTGTGCGATAGTTACCTCCCATACCCCGCACCTATCTAAGTTCATTCTGGAGGAACACCTGTGCTCGAACTGGCCTACCTCCATTTTTGAGGATGTCCTGAATTTTTCTCCTGGTAAGTTTTTGATTAAGTTTGCCTCCAACTCTTCTCGAAACGAGGCACTCAATCTTTATGGGTCCACCTTACAAATGCTGTTAGTGTCCTATATCCCTTGATTCGTGAGTTCCAATGCGGTTTTCACCTTGAAAGAAGAGGGAGTTTGGATCAGGCTGGAGGGTATACCTCATCACCTTTGGAATATTGACCTTTTTCTCCTACATGGTCTCCGAATTCACTGAGATTTTAGAAGTTGATACCACCCTTGACAGGTTTAAGTTTTTAGGCTTTGCGAAAATTAGGTTTCGACTTCATCCTAGAAAGGAGATCCCGAATACTAGATTATTTGTCTTTGGTAGGCTTATTTACCCCATTAAATTCAGAAACTGTTGGGACCTCTGTCCATCTTCTTCTTTTGTTCCAGCCTCTATTCCCCCTTGGCCCAAAAAATCTAGCATACCCTCTTCCTCTGCTCCTAGGAGGCTACCACCTACTCGTAGGCCTCTTAAAAATAACAAGGGATGGAGGGGGGGAAATGGTAAGGGACCTTAGCCTGGAAACAATGTTTGGACTAGAACCACCAGTCCTTCCTCATCAATCCAACCTGTCTCTGCTCCCATTTCTGCGGACATTCTTCCAACACCTACCTTGCCATCTTCTGGTGGCCCTTCTACCTCTGTCTCTGCCACTGGAATTCATATATCAGACAATCATGGGCTCTCTGATGCTACAAAATTTTTGGAAGAGGAAATAAAAGTAAGGAACATTTCTTTAGCAAAATTCAAGAAGATTTTGGCAGTATTTGACTGCTTAGAGCAGGATGATTTAGGCTCTGGCACTGGGGATAGGCCCTTATCTCAGCCAACTACTCCTATACATGCTCTAGGTAATTCTACTCCTTTTCCTAAGCATTTTGAAGAGTCAAATACTCTCTTTGGCATGAATGATATTACTGGGAATATAACTACTAATCTAAATGAAACTCCTAATAATGTCATAGACAAAGAGGTGCTAAACTGGGAATCTTATGATCAATTCAATAGTTTCTGTAATGACATTGGTATTAATTTACAAAATTTAGATGATACCAGAGATTTTCTTAATTTGGTTAGAAAGGACCAAGGTCTAGCCCCTGTTAATCTAAATATCCTACAAAATATTGAGGAGAACCTTGCTTCTCTTCGTTTGTCCCAAGATCCTACATGATTATTGTTGTCTGGAATATTAAGGGACTTGGAAGCAGTAGGAAAAAAAGGGCGGTTAGAAATCTAATTAGATTGAATAAATGTGACATGATTATTATTTGTGAAACAAAAAAGAAAGGTTATAGTCCCTCCTTCCTTAGGATTTTGGGAGGAAGGAGAGTAAGCAATTAGATTCACATGCCCTCCCTTGGGGCATATGGTTAATTGGCTGGAATGCGAGAATTTTCAACATTCAGTCTACTTATACTGCATCTTATAGTCTTTCAATTAGTTTTAAAAATTGTATGGATGGGCTGAAATGGTGGCTTACTGGGGTATATGGACCCTGTGAGCCTAGACTTAAAGAGGATTTTCTTATGGAATTAGATAATTTGAGTAATATAGTCAATGACAACTAGGTGATTGGGGGGACTTCAACATCACCAGATATTCTTTTGAGCACTCATCAAATACTGGTGTATCTCCAACTATGACAAAGTTCAATGATTTTATAGAGCACAATCTACTAATAGACCTCTCTCCCAACAATTGCTAGTATACCTGGTCAAACTTTCAAATCCTTCCAACTATGGTTAAGTTGGATAGGTTTCTTGTCTCTCCTGGATGGGTAGTTTTAAATCTTGATTCTATGTGTTATGGTAGGGTCAGGGTTGTCTCAGATCATACCCCAATCCTTATTGACACAAAACCTAGGGATTGGGGGCCAATTCCTTTTAAATTCTGTAAATCCTGGCTTAATTTGGAGGAGTGCCATGACTTTGTTATTAACTGGTAGACAAACTCAGAAGTAATATTAGATCAGATTCCCCCTAGCTAATTTTGCTTTCAAACATAAAAAGCTAAAAATGCAGATCAGGAATTAGGTCATACCTAAGAGAGAGGAAAGAAGGAAAAGATTAGAATGCATAGAATCTCATATCATGAGGTTTGATCGTATGGCTGAAACTCAAACTCTTGATAATGCTACTTTAAGCATTAAGAATAATCTCATGATAGAACACAACACCCTTCTTTTAGAACAAGAAACATATGGAGACAAAAATCTAGAATGCAATGGTTAAAGGAGGGTGACCTGAACACTGCTTTTTTTCACAATATCTTTAAGTGTTGCAAGAAAATTAATTCCATTTCCTCCCTTAAGGTCAATGGCAATTTATTGACCTCCCCTTCCTTAATTTGCCTTAAGCTTGAAAATTACTTTACTCATCAATTTAATAAGAGCTCAAGGGCAACGGTATCTCTGAACTGAGACTATTTGCTACCAATGAAGATCATCAACCCAGATTTGTTAGAGAAAGAGTTCACCTTGACAGAAATTTAAAAAAACACCTTTGATCTTCCAAGAGAGATGTCTCCTGGCCCTGATGGCTTCCCTTTACAGTTTTTTCAGGAATTCTGGGAATGTCTGCATCCTAACATAATGGCAATTTTCCAAAAAAATCACCTTGTTTCAAACCCAAATTTTCTCAAACCAATAAATTAGACATTCATTACTCTAATTCTTAAGAAAGAAGGTGCTGAAAGTATTAAAGACTATAGGCCTATTAGCTTACTTAATAATATTTATAAAATCATTACTAAATGTTTAGCTACAATGTTCTCTCTTCCTCTAATGGATATTATTGATGACTCCCAATGTGCTTTCCTTTCTGGAAGATACATTAGTGATTGTTTTTTGGTTGCGCAAGAAACTTTAAATTATATGAAGACTGCAAATGTCCTTGATTTTATTTTGAAATTAGACTTTGAAAAAGCATTTGATAATATCAATTGGGAATTTTTGTTGAATTCTCTCAAAGGACTGGGTTGTGGGGATAAATGGATTTCTTAGATCTCTATGTGTATCTCAACTGCTAGGTTCTCCATTTTAACAAATGGAACCCCTACTGGTTTCTTTGGTGCATCCAATGGGCTTAGGCAAGGGGATCCCCTGTCTCCCCTTCTATTCATTGTGGTTGCCCACATTCTAAATAGGATGTTGGCATTGGCAGCGAGCAAAAACATCATTTCAGGGATCCAACTATCTAATGAAGGACCACATGTGATTAACATACAATATGTTGATGATACAATCTTTTTTCTTTCCTCTGGAATAGACAACTTGGTTAATATTAAGAGAATTCTTTGCTGCTTTCAGACCTATTCTTGACTTAAAATAAACTTCCAGAAGTCTTCTTTGACTGGTGTGGGTGTATCTAGCGCGATGGTGGAGCATGGGTGTGATATTCTGGGATGCCAAACGTTATCTTGGAAGTTACAACGATCGATTTATATCAATGAGTGCCTTAATCCGAGGGACATACATTATGTTTTCTTTCATGGTTGTTTTTTTTTTTGAAACTGATAAATTATCATTTATATTAATAATTAAAAAATCCCTTGATTATGAGTCCACTGCCAAGTGAGGAACCTGTTCAAAATTTTAAAGGTGTACAAAAATTACTCCTTAGGGACTAAACAATAAGTCTACAAAAAATTTAAAAATATTGAAAGTCTTGTAATATCCTTAGTCTTGATGTTTCATATATGACTACTAACTATCACTTCTTGATCCCAGATGGAGAGGATTGCATGGGGTCGACACATCAATACTTGATTGGACGACAATAGGAGCAGGAGGACCGGAGGATGGAATGGTAAGTCCAATAGATGATGCAATGGACTGAACAACTACGTAAGTCTGGTCCACCTTCCATTCATTTTGCATTCTCTCCAAAGCTTGAATGATTCATTCGTTACACGAACCAGCAATAGCATTTTTTGCCCAAAACTTTATCAATGAAATGATATAAGATATAATATAAGGTATAGGTTTAGTCAAGTTTTTAAATATCAGATTATTTCTCTGTATCCAAAGATTCCACCAGATTGCAGGCACAAGTAATGCCCAGAGACTATGATTCCTAGAAAATTTCATGCAATTATCTATGAGCAAGCAATCAGCCAACTTTGTATTAAGCATAATTGCAAAGTTGAATAAAAAAATTTCCAAATTTTTTACGCAAAAGAACAATCAATTAGGATATGCCTAACACTTTCTTTTCTTATATCACAAAACAGTTTGTGTTGCCTTACCATCCTTTTTTTTTCTAAGTTTTCTTTTGAATGAATTTTATCATTAACAACTAACCAGATAAAGATTTTAATCTTCAAGGAAATCATGGTTTTCCAAAGGATGTGATATAGCTTGGTTCTTAATCCCCCATCAGTTATTTTTTCATAACAACTTTTAACGGAGAAATTGTTGTTAGAAGTAAGTATCCATTTTATTTTGTCCTCCTCCTTAGTAAGATTTATTGTATTCATAATATCTGAAAATTTGTCCAGCTACTGTTGAAGAGTATCAATGTTTAATAATCTTGTATCTTCTAATTTAAACAGGGAATCAAATGAGTAGTTATATTTACCCAACATCCTCTTAACACTACTTTTTTTTCTCATTACATATCAGAAACAATTCAGGAAGTTTGTTTTTAATCAAAAAATCCTCCTTCCATTTGTTTTCCTAGAATATTACATTTTCACTATTGTTCAGATAAAACCTTGTAAAAACATTGAGAACTGCAAAGCTGTTTTATATGTTTGCCCAAAGTAGGGATCCCTTACTATCCTGATTATTCAAAAGACTTCCTATCTTAAAAGTGCGGTAGTCTCTAACCTTAATTAGGCTAACCCACATATATTTTGAGTTGTTTGGCAGAAACGGCTATAATAGTTTGTATTTTAGTGCAATGTTAAAATGTCTAAGATTTATGATACCCCAACCCCCATAATTTTTTGATCTACATAACATCTTCCATTTTGCGAAGTGGTATCCTTTCTTATTTGCTGAAAAGGAACTCCTCAAGAATCTACGCCTCAATCAGTCTAATTCTAGCTCTACTCTAGTGGGGAAATGCAACATAGATAGGTAGTATGTTGGTATAGTTGACAAAACTAAGTTCAACATTATTAGTCTACCTCTCATAGATAAGTATTTAGCCTTCCAAGTAGCAAGCTTCAAGTTAATTTTATCAAAGATAGGAGACCAGTCACTGTATGAGGCCTTCTTATAGTGGAGAGGCAAACCCAGGTATTTAATGGGTAAAGATTCCTGCCTACATCCAAGAATTTTACAGCCTTTGTTGATATCTTCTTGAGGGACACCTATCCCTGTAAGTGTTGACTTTTTGTAAATTATTTTAAGCCTAGAGCAGGCCTGAAGATATACCAAGATCCTCTTAATGTTGATTATATTTTCCATGAATGGTCATAAAAAGAGGATAATGTTATCTGTAAATTGTATGTTAAGCATTCATGACTCGTTCCTAGGGAACTGAATCCCTGAGACCAGGTTATTCTGAAGCCTAAGGTAAAGTATTTTATTTAATACATGTGTCACTATAATAAATAAGAGCAAGAAAATCGGATCTCCTTGCCTTAATTTATTTGATGCCCAAAAAAATCCTGTCGAAACCTCATTAACCAAAATTGAGAATTTTGCTGATGATATGTAGACTTCAAACCAAGATATCCACAAGTCTTCACAACCTATGTCTTTAAGTGTACTTAACAAAAAACTCCCAATTGATATTATCAAAGGCCTTTTTAAAATCTAATTTTAAAATAAAACGTGGGGTTTTTGAACTGTGCATGAAATGCAAGGTTTCCTGCACTACTAAAAAGCAATCAGTTGTGCTTCTACCTGGCAAAAAGGCACATTGACTATTCTAAATAAAAGAATCCAAAATAGGACATAATCTAACAGCTAGACATTTAGATAATATTTTGTAAGAATTATTGAGTAGGCTAATAGGTTTGAAGTCATGCACCCTAAAATCTTTATCTTTTTGGGGTATGAGTGCAATGAAAGTCTGATTTATACCTCTCAAAACCATAGGGTTAGGGTTGTTAGAGAAATGTTTTACTATGTCAAGATAGTCAGATTTTATCAGGTTCTAGTAATGTTGGAAAACACACACTGGGAAACCATCTGGACCTAGAGGTTTGTCCCCAGCAAGACTGAATAGACTTTTTTATATTTCCTTCTCAGTGAAACTAACTGTGAAACTCTTAGGGTTTGTAAGTTTGTTTTGGAATAAAATATCCCACCTTAATTCAACAGGATAAGCTTTTTTTATTGTTATTAAACAGTTTGAAAAAATAATTCTTAAAAGCATTTCTTATAACTATAGGGGAATTTGAAGGTGTCCCTTCAATAAGGATAGATGAATTAGTATTTTTCCTCTTCCTGTAGTTTGTGATTTTGTGGAAAAAGTTTGTGTTTAAATCACCTTCTTTTAACCATTGTATTCTTGATTTCTGCTTCCAGTAAATTTCTTATTCTAGGAGTAGATGGTAGTGATCTTTTTTTAGGTTCTGAAGTTGCTCCCAATTTGTTACCAAGTGTGGATTGATTTCTACCAAGTGATCAATTTTAGCAATTTTGTATTCCACTTCTAGTAACCTATTTTTCCTCTCTAGTCTCCTTGCTGGGATCCATTTTTTAATTACCCACTTTAGGTTTTTTAACTTGGTTAAAATATTCACAGGATTTGAGCCTTAAAAGGTTAGACTATACTTTTTTTTCAACTACATCAGTAAATCCATCAATCATTAACCAAGACTTATAGAATTTAAAGGAGGATGGACTCCAAGTCTGGAAACTGGTACTCAAACTAATTAGTAAATGATCTGATGTGATGTGGGTTTTACCTATATAATTCACACTAGGAAAATGTGTTTCCCGTCCCAATGAGATGAGAAACCTATCAAGCCGCACCATAATGGGTGGGAACTGATTATTTGTCCAAGTGTACATATAGTTGTTTGGTACACAATCAATCAGTTTACAGTCTGCAATAAAGTCATTAAATTTTATCATTATTGAGGATATTCTAGGTCGATTTCAGTGTTCATATGCAAATCTTGGTATATTAAAATCTCCTCCTAGCACCCAATTATCCTCAAATATTTGGCCCAGGCCTTCTAATTATTTTTAAAAAATTGACTTTTGACTCTTAGTACAAGGCTCATAAACCCCTAACAACCACCATTCATAAGCATCAGAGTTATTACAAAATTTAACAGAAAGACTGTATTTTTTTATTACATTTAACATTCTAAAAAGAGAACCATTCCACCCTACTAACATACCCCCTGATGCTCCCTCAGAAGGTAAAACTTCCCAACTATCTAACCTTCCCCCCTTAAGGTATGCATTGTTGAATGGGAAAGAGATTCAAGTTTGGGTTCATTAAGAATAAGGATATCTCCTTTAACATTCCTAATAAAGTTTCTAACTGCCCTACATTAAGTTTATGTCCCAGTCTCCTAATGTTCCACGCTAAAATATTCGTTGATAAAGTTTTACACTAAACAGAGAGTCCTAAGACTCTCCACACACTTATTATTTTCATCGAAATCAGTTGGACATAACGAGTGTAAGTCTCTAACTTGGTCTATGAATGATTTTGCTTCAATGTTATCCTTTATCTTAATATCAATTTTTTCACAAAAGTTACTAAAATTGAATAAGAGGGCAATGATAATACATTATTGACAATTTCTAAGTCCTTATTTTGCTCTATGTCATTATTCTTAGAGGACTTTAAGACTTTTTTAGTAAGAGAAACGGATTCAACTATATCATCACTAGAAAATTCAACTTCCTTGTGGGCTATATTTAAAACAAGATTCAAAAGTAAATTGTTAAGCATACCTGTGGTGGGAGCCTGAGTGGAATCCTGCCTTGGGGTTTGATTATTTTCAGAGATCATCAATTCCTTTTCATCCATGGCCTCAAGTATCTTCAGTATTTTTTTAGTTTATCTTTGGTTTCCTTACGGAATCTCTTTTCAGTGGCATTGAATGAAGAGGTAACAGTTTCCAATGCATTGTCGAGATTAACTACTCGCTGTAAAAGGGGCTACGAGACATATGATGGCGCGACAATGGGGTGCATGCCCTCTCTAGGGACATTTGATACACACTGAGAGTTATCTGGGGTGGATACATCCGAATGGAAATTTGCTACACTACTATCCAGACTTAACCCAAAGTAAGTACTATTGGTAAGGTCTTTACCGGACAGAAGGCCAGGAGAAGGGTTGGGATTCGAGAGAAGTGTTGTCTTCAAGAGTAGGGTTCACAACAATTTCTTTAGAAGTTTCAATAGAATGCTTCCAAACATGATTATCCGGACGGACGTTACGGTTGGGTTTATTACCCTTCCGGTTACTCTTAAAGGATTTACCTGAAGCTTTTAAAGGGTTCTTACCCAAGGATTTGCTTGTTGGAAAAGAAGAAGAATGTTCGCCTTTGCTAGATAAGGAGGGACAAATATCCCAGCTTCTGGCATAATAAACCAGGTATACGTTATTAGTAAAGGAGAAGAAGCGGACATTAAGGAGATCTTTACCTGGAAGGAGTTTGACACGAATTATGGCATATCCTAGGAATCTAGCTCGATCAATACTAAGATCCAAATTCCTTCAAAGGTGATTAGGGATTCCTTCAAATCTGATCCAAATTCTTTCCTCGCGTACCGCTAACACTGAACTAGAGTGAATGGACCACGAAGCAAATGATGCAGGAAGAGAGACTAGAGATGAACCATATAGTTTTAAAGCTTCATCATAAGTCGAGGTCTAAGGAAATTTTAGCTAGAATTTATCTACCATGAAATCGTGGACCTCACACTCCATAGAGGTCGGTTAGTGCTTAAATAAGTGATTTCTTAAGTCTTCCCTAGAAATATTTGGGGCTAGAGAAATAACGATTGCATTAGAGGAATAAAAGTGCAATTGTTCACAGGTTACTTCGATAGGAGGGAGAGGTATGTGAAAGTGTCCTAACATATTGGAGAAGATGGGGACCTTCGACGTTTTTTCCTTCTCAAAGAATCTATAGATAGCAACAGAGTGTAAATAAGATTTACATTTGTAACAATAATCACGAAATCTACATTTTGTTCTAGTATGACCACGCAGACCACACCTATAGCATCTACCCGTTAATTTACAATATTAAATAAGTTTTGTTTTGTACTTTCTACCTGATACTACTAGTTGGAGTCTGGAGTGACAGTATGTTTCGCACCGCAATAACTGATAGCACAGATAGGAGGATTATGAACTTCAAATGATTTTAAGTAGTGTGGAACCGTTTGTGAGGAAGCTAAAGGAGCAAACCGAGAATCAAAGGGACAAGTTATGTAGTTTTAAGTATTTAATTTGACAAGGGAAACGCATCAGAGATCAAATCGTAAGAGATCTTTGTATTTAATGCATACTCTCGAGTATCGTATGACACATGAGAGAAGGATTCATGGGTGGAGGCATGCAAAGAGTCCTTTATTGCCTCCAGATTTGACAGCAAATTTGACACTTGAATCGAGATTTATTTCACTCGAAAAGTTGATCTTCTCAAAGTCTCTTACTGTGAAAGTGATTCAGCATTAAATTTAAAATCGTTATTAGGATACCCATCGCACCCAATAGCTCCAAATTTGTTTCTCCCACGGGTATTAAAATCCTTAATCAAATCTTTTATTGAAATTTAAAGGACATATAATTAATAAAAAATAAATCATTATCAGATAATGACAAGTTTATGAAAACTTAAAGGACGTATAATTAACTCCGAATTTGTCCCTTCCATGGTAGTTCATTTTGGAGAAATAAATCAGAACTTAAAAAAAATAAATACACATTTTAATTTTCTTACAAATGGACAAAAAAGGGGAAAAGAAAACAAATTTAAGAAAAGGATAACAAGTATGGGCCTTCCATCGGCCCACATGTGAGACCCAACCCGGATACAGAAGCATCTCTCACAGTCTTTTCCTGCGAGTGCGTTGTTGTCTTCCGTCGTTCCGATTTCTGGCTTTTTCTGTTCGTGCCGTGCCCTAGAAAAACCAAACCAAACCAAACCAAAAAATAAAACCGACACAAAGCAAATCTCCAAACTCCCACGAAATCTGCCACGAACTCCCCCGTGCTCCTCCTCCTCTGACCACCTTTCCATCCTCGCACCGCTCCAGAAGTCCTCCTCCTGATCTAGATCCCTCTCCTGGCTCCCGCCAACTCAGATTTCTGCCAGATTGGAGCTCGCTAGGGTTCCAAATCATAGCCTGATTCTCCCGATTCCTTCTTAGATTCCGATAGTTTTCGTTTTTTTTTTAAATTTACGGGTGAAGTGGTTGTTGTTGATTTCTGCGATTTGTTCGCGAAGTTCCTAGGGTTTTTTTTTGGCGGATTTATTCGGAAAATAGAGGTACTTTAGCACCTGTTTGCGTGTGTGGGAGGAATCACCGATTTGTATTTTGTAACATCAGCTTTTAGGGTTTTCCTTTCTTATTGTGAGGGACGATGAATCCGAGAGGAGGAGGATGGGGAGGAGGAGGAAGGTACCCGCCCGGGATGGGGAACGGGCGTGGGGGAAATGTGGGTGGAAACCCTAACTTTTACGGGAGGAACCCCCAGCAGCAGCAGCAGCAGCAGCAGTACGTGCAGAGGAACAATGTTCCGAGCCAGCAGTACCAACAGCAGCAGCAGCAGATGCTGCAGCGTCACCAGCAGCAGCAGCAGCAATGGCTGAGGAGGAATCAGATGGGGAGCGAATCCGGTGCCAATGAAGTGGCAAAAGTTGCGCAGTCGGAAAGCAGCGTTGATCCCAGGCAACTTTTTACTTTCCCCATTTCTTTCTACATGTTGTTTTTGTTTTTTCATGCGTTAGATTACTTCGTGAAGTGTGAGTTGTTTCTTCTGTTAGTATCTTGATGTTCTCTCCGCTATTTAACCTTAATGCAGATTTTTTCCCTTCTACCACACTAAATTTCCTTTCTACCACACTAAATAGTCACTCTTTTTATTAGCTCTATCTAATTTGCCTTTTATGCTCCTTACCAATTGATTCTTTCATGACAGACACCAAAGTTTCTTTTTATTTTGCTGTTTCTTATGTAGAAAATGGACTCACTCATTTCTCAGTCGTGTTGAAGACTGCGCTTGGATGTTATTATGACGATCTTTGTTGGGATTGTCTTCTCATTGTAATTGTAATTTTTCTTTATATAGCATATGAATGAAATAAATGGTATCATGCATGCCATCGTAAGGACAAGTCGTTATCTGTCAAACATAAGGTCAATTTAATGATCCTTTAGGTCCTGTTCAGGTTGAGGTCAAAAATTTTCTAATAAGGGAAAATTGGTTTAGCTATTTCTAAACGAGATGGTTAATTCCAATAAAGCTTATTCTATAGAGAGTTTGGGCTGGAGGCTGTTAGATAAGTATTAATCCCATTTTGACCCAAACTATTCCTAGCAAGTTATCAGTTTTTAAAATACGATATCATTTGTTATCTTAGTTTTTTGAAAAAAAAATTATTTTCTACCTTAGTTCTTATCCATTTGAGATGAGCTATCACTCAGTTTGGAACCTGCTTTTATCATCCAATTGTGGTGGTGGCTCCATGCAATTTCTGGGTCATAAAAAAGCTACTACTCTTGTGCTTAACTATCCTCATCCATCTCCAAGAATGTAAAAGATGAAGCACACTTAACCCAAAGTTGGTAAACTATTTGTAACAAAAATTTATCCTTAGTCCAAACAATGGCTTAAGGCATCAGGATAATTTGACAATCTTTGAAATAATTTGCTAGAAGGATGACAACCCTCAAGCGATAAATGGGATGGAGAAGTTTAGAAGGGTTTCCTTTTCCTTTTTGGATTTGGGGCGGGGGGAGCCTCACACTTGGGAGGATACAAATATGCCTCGTAATGAAGATTTAAATGGGTGGCTTGGTGTGAAAAATTTAAAGGTGATGAATCTAGTCTTGCTAAGTGGACTGATGTGAGGCATTTTTAGAAGGGGTTTTGTCACTAAGGGTGATGAGGATTTAATTTATCTTAAAAAGAAGGGTGTTAAAGTAGTTATTATTATGTCTTATGTCTAAACGAGTTATTGGATATCCATTTACTAAAGGAATGTCTAATATACCTATATATATGTACTCTTCTTGTATCAATAGAGATAGTTTTTGATTTTTCATCACATGGTATCAGAGCACAGAAAAAAATAAACAAAAGAAAACCCTAACTGCCTGACCCACCGGTCGTAGTCTGCTCCGCTGCCGGTAGGCCTCTCTCGGACCTTCCCAACCGTTGACAACCACTCCTGCACCCTCACTAGCTGCCGGTTGGCCTCTCCTGATCCTGCAATCCGTCGTCAACCCTTCACACAGTCGTCTAGCTGTCGTCGGTGAAGGTTAGGGGTCATTGACGCTTGGTTAGTCGTCGGTGATGCCCTGTTGTCTCTCCTGTCCAATAGTTACGGTAGTCCAACCCTTCTTAGCCATGTTTTAGGCCATCCTCTGGTCTCCTGTTGTTGTTGTGTATGGATACGTCACATCTACACATCGTGGTGAGTAGTCTGGTTCATTTTTTCCCCTAGTTTTCAGACCGCATAGTGGTGATTTTCTAGTAGAATTTAGTCATGATGGCATCTTGGGACTCCTTTGTTAAAAATATGAGTGGAACTTCTGAGAAACTCTCTGGACATAACTATCATTTATGGTCACAAAGCTTCGAAACCTTTGTCTTGGCATACAGGATGTTGAAACATCTTACACATTCCCTCCTTGATGTGAAATCTAATACGTCTGAAGATTGGTTGGATGATGATGCAGCTGTTATTACTTGGATGACCAATAGTATGGAGTCTTCAATTGGACGTGGTGTCATATCCTTGCGACCAATGAAGAAGATTTGGGACACCTTTCGTCTTACCTATGGTCATGAAAAGAACATCTCCAGAGTTTGTGAGATCTATAAGTAGTTATTTACTCTGCGACAGGGTGACAGATCTGTCTAGGACCTATTCACTGTTCTTCGCTCCTTACTGGAGGAGTTAGACATTCACCAGCCTTTGACAGTTGACATCACCTGTCTGCGTCACTACCACGAAGAATTAGCAGTTGCAGTGTTTCTCTTTGCCCTGAACTCCGATCTCAGTTTCCAAATTAGAGGTCAGGTGTTAGCTGCTGATGTACTTCCAGATCTACAGACTACGTTTAGCAAGGCTCTGCGACTTTCTACAGCCACATCTCATACAGTGCCAGAGTCTTCAGCTATGGCGGCCACACGAGGTAGAGGTCGTGGTGGTTCTTGAGGAGGAAGTGGTCGCAGTGATATAGGTGGACGTTCATGCTGTACACATTGTGGGAGGTTGGGTCACAGGATTGAAAAATGCTGGGATATTATTGGCTGTCCTCAGACGGCGAATGTTACCACCCAGCCTTCCACAGCTGCTGTCACCACTGAGGCGTCGACATTCACAGTATCACAGGTAGACTACGAGCGACTTTAACAGCTAAAAGTCACCGACTCTACTGCCATGGCTACACATGCCAGCTCCTCAGGTACTAGTGCTCTACTCGCATCCAGAGATCCCTCTTGGATCATTGATTTCGGTGTCTCCTCTCACATGTCAAGTACACATAGCTTATTTACCCAGTTATTCCAGCTATTTGATATTCAGACTGTCGCGATTGCTGATGGTCGAACTTGTCTCTTCTTAAGTGATGGGTTGGTCCACGTCTCTTCACAATTGTCACTTGAGAATGTACTTTTTATGTCTGATTTTTCTGTCAATTTATTGTCTATTAGTGTCATCACAAAACAATTACAGTGTTGTGTGACCTTTTTTTCTTTCCATTGTACATTTCAGGATTTGCAGACGGGAAGGAGGATTGGTATGGGACGTGACAGAGGCAACGGAGTGTACCTACTAGTTCGTGATGAGATACTTCAAGGTTTGGCTTCTGCGACGTCCATTGTTGAGTCTTCTTCCTTGTGGCACTATAAGCTGGGACATCCATCTCATCAGAAACTTCAATAGGCTTTATCGTGGCAGTCTGTTTCACGTTTTGATTGTGAGTCTTGTCAGTTAGGTAAGTACCATTGTACTTCGTTTAAAAGGTTGAGTCTTGCATCTAGTACTACAACTTTTGAGTTAGTTCATTGTGATGTTTGAGGTCCGTCTAGAGTCGAGTCTGTGTCAGGTCATAGATATTTCATAGTATTTGTGGATGATTTTTCTAGAGTATCCTGGGTGTATTTGCTTAAAGATCGTAGTCAGGTCTATGATGTACTTAAGAATTTTTTGAATGAAATAAAGAATCATTTTCATGTGACTTCCAAGTTTTTGCGAACTGATAATGCAATTGAGTTTATTCAATCCAAGTTTACTTCTGTTTGTGCTTCATTGGGCATTATCTATCAGACTTCTTGTCCTCACACCTTACAACAAAATAAGGTTGCAGAGCGTAAACATAGACACATCCTAGATGTCACTCGTACACTTATGTTCCATATGCATGTTCCCAAACATTTATAGGTCGATGCTGTACTTACAATCACTTATCTTATAAATAGGATGCCCTCTGCACCGTTTGGGGGTGGGGTTCCATTTTGCCGTCTAAAACCTAAGTCCACCTTGTTTAGTCTGACACTTAGAGTTTTTGGATGTGTAGCATTTGTTCAAAACCTTTCCCTGGTCTAGACAAACTGTCCCTACGTTCTATTAAATGTGTCTTTGTGGGTTATTCGAGGACTCAATGGGGTTATAGGTGTTTTTATCTCCCTACTGAACGGTATTTTGTCTCTGCTGATGTCATCTTCTTTGAGTCGGAGTCGTACTACAGTGTCCCTTCACCATCTAGTATGTCTGTTTCCATTCCTTCGGTTGTTGAATAGGATGCAGACACTCAGTCTATACCACTAGTTCTGCCACGAGCTCTTCCACCATTGCAGGTGTATTGCCGACGGCAACATCCTCCAGTGCCTCCCACCATCAGGTCATCTTCCTCTACAGATGCAAATCGTCTTACCAGTTGTTTAGACATCCCTATAGTCCTTAGAAAAGGTACCTGTTCATGCACTGTTCATCCTATTTCACATTTTGTGTCTTATGATACTCTACACTCTCGTTTTCGTAGTTTTGCCTTATCCCTTCCTTCTCAAACTATCCTCAGGACTTACGAGGAAGCATTTTCCCTTCCTCATTGGAAGTCGGCCATGGATGAGGAAATCGCTGCACTTACTAGTCGTGGCACGTGGGATTTAGTGGCCTGAATTGCTTGGGCTACAGTGGTCACTTGCAGATGGGTCTATATCATCAAGTACAAGGCAGATGGCAGCATTGACAGGTACGAGGTCAGACTGCTTGCTCGGGGATTCACTCAGACATATGGGATTGATTATGAGGAGACCTTCTCACTAGTTGCTAGTTTCAACTCTATCCGTGTACTTCTGTCTCTCGCTCTGAATAATTCCTGGGATCTGTGCCAGCTTGATGTGAAGAATGCCTTCCTCTATGGAGATTTGACTGAGACAGTATTGAAGGAGCAGCCTCTAGGGTACGTTGCTTAGGGGAAGGATCGTGTGTGTAAACTAAGGAAGGCTATCTATGGGCTCAAGCAAAGTGTTAGAGCATAGTTTGAAAAATTTAGTTAGGTAGTACTTGATGGTGGTTTTAAGCGGTGTGCAGCAGATCACTCAGTGTTTAACAGGTGCACAGGTCATGGATTTGTTATCCTGGTTATATATGTGGATGAAATACTAGTGACTGGGAGTGATGCAGAAAGAATTACAGAGATAAAGGGCAATCTTTATAGACATTTTGTGATAAAAGACATGGGAAAGCTTTGTTACTTTTTAGGGATCGAGTTTGCCTATGAACATAATAAGATGAAGCTATCACAGAGGAAGCATGTGTTGGATCTCTTACAGGAGACGAAACTTCTGAGGTTCAAACCAAAAAGCACTCTTATTGAGCAGACACCACCTTTTTGGGATAGCAGCTCAAAGGTACTGGAAGATCCTAATCCGTACCGAAGATTGATTGGGAAGGTCATCTATTTGATGGTGACCCGACCTGACATTTCATATACAACTAGCCTTTTAAGCCAGTTCATGCATGAGCTTAGGAGGGTACACTCGACAAGCACTCTTCGTGTTTTATCTTATGTGAAAGGGGCACCAGATAAATGTCTAGTCTACAGGAAGAATGGTCACTCTAGAATTGAGGCATACTTAGATTTGGGCTATGCGGGTGATAAAGGAGACAGAAAATCTATGTTTGGATTTTGCACCTATGTGGGAGGCAATTTGGTTACTTAGTGCAGCAAAAAGCAAAATGTGGTGTCAAGGTCCAGTGCAGAGGTTGAGTACAAATATATGACTCAGACAGCTTGTGAGATGATGTGAGTAAAGTCATTACTTAAGCAGCTTGGATGCAATGTTGAGGTATCTATGTCTATGAGGTGTGACAATCAAGCTGCTATCTTTATCGCAAATAATTCTACCTTCTATGAGAGGACAAAGCATATTGAGGTTGACTGCTACTTTGCGAGGGACTTGGTCATAAGAGGAGTTATTTCTACTCCATACACATATTCTTCAGAGTAGTTAGCAGATATATCCACGAAGGGTCTTGTTGTAGGGTTGTTTGAGTTTCTATGTGACACTTTGGGCATGGTTGATATGTATGTTCCAGCTTGAGAGGGAGTGTTAGAGTAGCTATTATTATGTTTTATGTCTAAACGGATTATTGGATATCCATTTACCGTAGGGATGTCTAATATACCTATATATATGTACACTTCTCATATCAATAGAGATAGATTTTTGATCTTTCACCACAAAGGAGTTCGTGTTTTTTTTTTGAAGAATAGGGTAGGATGATTACCAACCAAAGGATTGGGTATTTGAGAGGGCAAAAAAACTATGCTGTTTCTAATTTTTCTTAAACAGAAGGGGTTGGTGTTTTTTTTTTCAACCAAAGGATTGGGTTTTTGAGAGGGCGAAAAAACCATGCGGTTCCCTTTTTGCCGTAGAAAATTGAAAAGGTCAAGCAATTGTTAAAGATGATATGATTATCAATTTTCTGTACCTTGAGTATATCAGTATATTTTGATTGTTGCTCCCTCTTAACATTCTGAAAAAGTACTAAAGTAGGATTTCAGATAAGTCCTGATCTAACTCTATGCTGGATTGAAGTAAAAACATGCTCATTGACAAGTATATATATATTTGCTTATGTGTGTTCTGTTTGTATTGTCCAATGGAAAGAACATAGGATTTAATCTTTCTGACCGAAGTAGTGGCTGTGATGAAATTGAACCGTTAAATTTTCTACCCAAACAAAATGCACTACATCCCTTGATTTTGGACACTGTTAGACATTCGTCAGACTTGAGCAGTAGGTTTCACACCATTGGAATTAATTGACTATTGATAATTGGCACCCGTGTGATTCTATTTTGTGCTTTTCTTGAAAAAAGGAAGGATAAAAAGATTGCATGCCAAGATGAGCTTGGTGACATTTTTGGTAATTGATGTTATGCTTTTGTTTTTTTGTTGATGTTTTCTCTGACTCTTATGCTTGACTTGTTTTAGTAAATTCCTTCTTATTTATTATTGATGTATGTGTGCTTTCATCATAAGCAATTAAATTAAGATATATTTTTATTGGTTTCAGCTCTCAAGATTGGAAATCACAACTAAAGATACCTCCACAAGACACTCGCTATAGGACTGAGGTACTTTTCAATTTGTTATTCTGATTTGCTAGTTTTTGCTGTTTCTTTAGGGTTTTCATGTTTGCTATGATGAATTGTTCTTTACCTTTCAAGTACATGTGTACAACAGCCATTTTGTCAAGGAAAAACAACAGCTGCTTTTGTCTCTGCTGTTTGGGGATTAAGTGTAGTACTTCTGGGTTAAAACGCCAATTTAAAATCCTTGCCTTTGATATTTTAGGTATTTGTCTTTTGTATTTTTATAGAGAAGATATAATTTGGATGGTTAAGATGTGGCCGTATGAGTGCATGTAGCCCACATGGAAACAGTATGCATAATGGATTGTGTTTGTATAATCGGCTAATCGTTTCATTTCGAACTCTCAAGTTTTAGTAAATTAGTAACTCTCAGCCGTTAAATTAAATGCTTCAGCAAACAATAAAAAATGAACACTTCAGAGTTAGTGAGATTAATGTTATTTTTTTATACCAGTTTTTTAAAAGAAAAATGTTGTCATATTAAAGTACGTTGGTTCACCTAGAATTTTATAGTATAAAAATTTAAAAATACAAAAAATATGTTGTGTATGGCTCCACCCTCTTCTTTGTGGAGTTGTTTATTATGTAATATGTTTTAAGTCATGTCTGCCATAATATCTAACAGATGCTTTATGTCAGATGGGCCTGTACTTTTGTTTGCAGATCATTATAGATATAAATAGTATTGCATATTTTTCTGCCATATAACTCAGTCCTTGATTTATACATCTAACAAAGAATAAGTGCATAAAAAAAGCAGTGCATGAAGGTCCCACTAAAGTGCGGGTACCAAATAGTACCCATATTTACAAAGTGATACTGTATGAAAATCCAACTCATAGCCTGATACTTTGTTAGTCAAGTCTCTGCCCTTTTTTATGTAGAAGCCACAAGGATGGGTATCTCACATGGTCATTTATAATGGGACAGATAGCTAGGCATAGGGGTGGTAATTGAGCCAAATGACCCGAGCACCATCTAGCTTGGCTTAGCTCGTTTATGTTTTACACATAAGCCGAGCTCGATTCAAGCCTAGAATAATGTGTTCAAGCATGGCTTGTTTGGCTAATTAAGAAGTTCGAGCTTGGCTTGGCTCACCTTGAGGAGAGAAGAAACCTTGATGTTGGGGAATGTGTATCTACTACTGTTGGGGGCCAAGGGGCGAAGAGGTGCTGTTGCTGTGTTGGGAGTGCCTTCGTTGCTGTGGAGGGAAAGGGATGCCGCTGCTAGGGGGAGAGGGAGATGATGCTAGTGGTGTGTGCTGGGGGAGGAGGATGGGGTGGCGTTTGCATGGATGGACAAGATGACAATAAGGGAGTTGTGACTGGGGGCATTGAGGGTGGAGGCGGGGGAGATGTAATCGCTGCTGGGTGGTTGGTGGGAGTGGGGGTGGGATGGGGTAGCCGTTTGTGTGTGTTTGTGTGGGAGGGAGGAGGAGGGCAGTGTTGGGGGCCAAGGGGCGAAGAGGTGCTGTTGCTGTGTTGGGAGTGCCTTCGTTGCTGTGGAGGGAAAGGGATGCCGCTGCTAGGGGGAGAGGGAGATGATGCTAGTGGTGTGTGCTGGGGGAGGAGGATGGGGTGGCGTTTGCATGGATGGACAAGATGACAATAAGGGAGTTGTGACTGGGGGCATTGAGGGTGGAGGCGGGGGAGATGTAATCGCTGCTGGGTGGTTGGTGGGAGTGGGGGTGGGATGGGGTAGCCGTTTGTGTGTGTTTGTGTGGGTGGGGAGGGAGGAGGGCAGTGTTGTTTTAGGTTTAGGGTTCTTTTTGTTGGTGGGTGGGTTATTAGTGAACTTTTTGCATTATTGTCCATTATTCTTCTATAACTACATAAAATCCTACTTTTTGTCTTCTAGTTAATGGTTTTTTTTTTGCATTTGGATTTGTAACTCTTATTTAATTACATACTAGTATACTATTAATATAATACGGATTGGGTATTTTTTTAAGTAGATAAATTTATAAAGATAAACTTGTATAATTTGTACAATATTATTAAAAGAGCTCTGATCAAGCTGAGCCAATAATGAACGGGCCAACATGCTCAGCTTGTTCAGCAAAGTGAGCCTAAAATTGTGTTTGGACTTGGCTCATTTATAAATGACCTGAGCTCAGGTTGAGCCTTTAACGAGCCAATCCCGAGCTGTTCAAATTTACAGTCCTAGCTAGGCAACTGACACACACATTTGTCAAATTGGTTGGCACACCAAGACTCTAACTTGCAGGTTGTGAACTAAGAAAACATAGTTATATTCCAAGGATTCTTTGTAATAATACATTGAGTCTTTTAGAAATTCACATCTGTCTATGATACTTCGAGCTATAGTAATTTCACATCTTCCTGCTTTTCTATGGTTGCGTTTGGAAATCATATGGGAAAGTTAGTTTGTGGAACTTGATTCTTATCCTACAGAACTTCTAATATGAACTCATTTCTGTAGTTTTTAATTCTAGAATAAATTCATATGCAATTTTAAAATTCACTTGTTTTCTACGTGAAGTTGAAATCATGTGTCTCGGCAGCAATTTGGATTTTGAGATGCCATGAAATCTTGCTAAACAAGGATATTGCAGTTGTTCCACCAAGGCTTCATAATCAATTTATTGCTTTTTTTTCTCTCCAAATACTGAATTACTTTTCCTTATCTCATTACCATTAGTCTAAAAATGCTTAGGTGGACACAACGGCAAACTCACATCAGTTTCTTCTTTCTTGTGGTCCCTGTTTAAGAAGTGTTTTTCCTTTCGTTTTGGTCGGTATGTTTTTTCAGTGGGTTTGTTAATAATGGTGTCAATGTACTCGAAAGGCATATAAACTCAATTAGTTTTGCAAATTGTGGTGACTTCAAGAGTAGAAGTTTAGAAGGATCACTTTTTTCTGGTGGATACAAAAATTGTGAACTTTCATACCATTTATTTTTATTTAGTGGTTTTCTTTAATTGATCTTAGGGACTGGGCATGGGCTGCCCACTTATACACCTGTCAATTGGATTTGTGTTTCTTCTTGTTAGATGACATGTGCAGTGGTCTAAAAATTTTAAATTATTCTAGGATGTGACTGCCACAAAGGGAAATGAATTCGAAGATTACTTTTTGAAACGGGAGCTTTTGATGGGCATATACGAGAAGGGTTTTGAGAGGCCTTCTCCTATTCAGGAAGAAAGTATACCAATTGCTCTAACAGGGAGTGATATTCTTGCAAGGGCTAAAAATGGGACTGGCAAGACAGCTGCATTTTGTATTCCTGCATTGGAGAAAATTGATCAAGACAACAATGTTATTCAAGGTTTCCTTTTACCATTCTTCTCTAGTTTGTTTGTTCTTGTTTTAATTGGTGCTCCAACCTTTTTTTATTTGCTAAAATTAGTTGTTAGTAGAGCCCAGAAAAGATCTGTAAGATGAATGTTTCCCAGAGGTTCTGGTGCATTTTGATCTCTGTAAAATGAAATTATTCACATTTGATATATGTGTTAGCAGTTGTTATACTGGTTCCTACACGAGAGTTGGCTCTTCAAACATCACAAGTTTGCAAGGAGCTTGGGAAACATTTAAAGATTCAGGTGATGGTGACAACTGGGGGAACCAGTCTGAAGGATGATATCATGCGGTTATGTCAACCTGTGCATTTGCTTGTTGGAACACCTGGTCGAATCCTTGATCTTACAAAGAAGGGAGTTTGTGTTCTGAAAGACTGTTCAATGGTCATTATGGATGAGGTAGCACAGATTATTTCTGTTATCTTATCATTTATGAAAATTTTTATGGCATATTTGTTTTTGGTTAGTCTGCCATGTAATGCTAACAAATAAAATGTTGTGTTCCACTGTGAGACCTATATGTGATCTACCTTTGATTTTTCTATTCACGATGCTGCCAAGAGGATGCCATGAAGAGGTTTGAATCATGTAGAGCTGGGAGGTGGTAGGATATTTTGGAGGAGAAAATGGGTGAATGGGTATGTAGGGAAAA
>JAMKQA010034071.1:0-41745 GCA_024699735.1 Posidonia australis | reverse complement strand
CTCCTTAATGTCGTTAGTTGCCCCTTCTCTTTGTTGTTGACTTATTGCTGCTTGTTCTTCCTAACTTAGTGCTGGGAATAGGATACAAATCCATATATGCTGACATCGTCGACACAGGTTCCTTGTTGATGTTGCTCTGGATTTGCTAATAGTTGTTGCTTCACCTCCTTAATGTCGTTAGTTGCCCCTTCTCTTTGTTGTTGACTTATTGCTGCTTGTTCTTCCTAACTTAGTGCTGGGAATAGGATACAAATCCATATATGCTGACATCGTCGACACAGGTTCCTTGTTGATGTTGCTCTGGATTTGCTAATAGTTGTTGCTTCACCTCCTTAATGTCGTTAGTTGCCCCTTCTCTTTGTTGTTGACTTATTGCTGCTTGTTCTTCCTAACTTAGTGCTGGGAATAGGATACAAATCCATATATGCTGACATCGTCGACACAGGTTCCTTGTTGATGTTGCTCTGGATTTGCTAATAGTTGTTGCTTCACCTCCTTAATGTCGTTAGTTGCCCCTTCTCTTTGTTGTTGACTTATTGCTGCTTGTTCTTCCTAACTTAGTGCTGGGAATAGGATACAAATCCATATATGCTGACATCGTCGACACAGGTTCCTTGTTGATGTTGCTCTGGATTTGCTAATAGTTGTTGCTTCACCTCCTTAATGTCGTTAGTTGCCCCTTCTCTTTGTTGTTGACTTATTGCTGCTTGTTCTTCCTAACTTAGTGCTGGGAATAGGATACAAATCCATATATCCATGGACTTTGCAAAATGAAAACATATTGTGTAATCCTTAATCAACCTCTACGTATTTAAGACTTGAATGTTCTCACATATACTTTCTCTTTATATTAAATGTTGTGAAAACTCTTCATTTTAAACATATACTAAGTATTTTTAAGTATAATTTAGATATTTATTAAGTATTTTTATATACTATTTATACCTCACAATATTTGTATTAAGCCTATGTAACGTGCATTTTAATTCAATACATGTTTAAAAAGTAAATCTAAATAACCTTAGATATAGATTATTACTTATTTTAACTTATCTTAGAGTTTCAAATCGAATTTCAAAGTTTCTTGTTCATTTTTGTAGACTTTCGTAAATTTACTGCATTTTCATTGATATTTCCACCGATAACTGATATGTTTTCTATTTTTAAAACATACTTATGAAGTGTGTGTGTTCGTAGCTAAGTTAATGGGAACCTTCCAACACCAATACTGGCTAACTCCATATATTATGCACAATAATATATAATTTAATGCCCATGGGATTTGAACACCCAACCTCCAGTGCAATAACAAGAAAGCTTCACCATTTAACCAAATAGTTGTAGAAACCTGCAAAGTTGGGTTTAGTCATTAGGAACTAGATGGTTTCCATACTTGTAATTGTGAGGAGTTCCTACCAAACTAAATAAGGGAAAAATCCATTCAAAAGCCAAGCATCACAACATAGTTGCTATTTGTTAGAATTAGAGAGAAATAATGATAATCTATTGCTAAAGGAGAGGATTCCATATATATATATATATATAAACTCACTAATAACATAGGATATATGAATATCCATTTACCCATTAACATAATGATTTTATTTAACACTCCCTCAAGTTGGAGCATATACATTTGTCATGCCCAACTTATTATATAGAGACTCAAATACACCAACTCCTAAGTCCTTATTTAAGATATCAACAAGTTCTTCAGTAGACGGAAAATGGGAAGTAGACATGAATCCTTTCACAACTAAGTCTCTATTGAAGTGACAGACAACTTCAATATGCCTGATTCGCTCATGAAATGTAGAATTATTTACAATGAAGATGGTTGCCTAATTGCCATAGTGCATAAGCATAGGAGTTTGAACTGAGAATCCAAATTCACTCAATAAATACCGTAGCCACACCATCTCACATGTAGTTTAAGTCATACACCTATACTCTGTCTCTACACTAAAATAGGAAACAACAATTTATTTCTTGTTGCGTCAAGTAATCAGATTCACAGTCAGAAGTAGATTTCTTATCAATTTTATCTCTTACATAGCTAGATTCAGAGAGAACTTCAACATTCACATGTCCAAGTTTCCTTTACAATAGATCTTTCCCTGGAGTTCCTTTGATGTAAGACAGCACACGAAGGACTTTATCCAGTGAGCCTCTCTAGGTTCATGTATAATCTAGCTCAATATGCCTATTACATAGACTACGTTTGTCTAACCACAGCCAAGTAAACGAGTTTGTCAATCAATCTTATACATCTGGCTGAATCCTCCAAAAAAACTCAAAAGAAACATCCCAAAAATCTGAATTTGGGACAACTGGTGTAGACATTGGCTTGCACCCCAACAAGCCTACCTCTATAATAAATCTAGTGTATACTTTCTCTGTGATAGCACCAATTTAAGTCAAATTAATCCGTAGGAAATATCTTAATTGTCCTATATCTTTCGTAACAAAGTGACTTCTTAGATATACCTTTGTCTCTATAATACCCATTGTGTTACTACTTGTAAGCAAAATATCATCAATATTAACAACCAATATCACACACCCATCCTATATTTCCTGATAAAGATAGAGTGATCAACAACACGACGTCTAAAATCTATGACTATAACAATCTAACTGAAATTCTCAAACCAGGCTCTAAGACTCTACTTAAGACCATATATAGCTTTCTTCATCAAATCAGACATACTCAGGAAGGCATTTTTCACATCCTGATTGAGAAAAATTGATAGCAAAACATCAATGGAATTTAGACAAACAACAGGTTAAAAAGTCTCTACATAATCAATACCATATGTCTATATGAATCCTCTAACAACTAAACAAGCCATGTATCTATCAATAAAGCCATTTGGATTATGTTTGATAACAAACGCCCAACAACAACTAACAACTACTAAGTCAGGGGATGACTAACAAGCTCCGAGGTATCTCGTATTTGTAACGCCTGTATCGTATCATCCATAGCAACTCTCCAACGCACTAAGCAGTTCTTAGGTATAGACAAGACAAATTGGCAAAAAACTAGATTACGATGATCGTAAGAAACAAAATTTGATATGGGATGTGAGATAGAATGACGCTTACCACGGCATAGAGTAATGGGAAGATGGAGGTCAGAAGATTACTAACCTATAGAAGCAAAAGTAGTATCTACATGTGCTGAAGTGGTCGAGTCCTCCTATCGACAACGACGATAAACCTGTAAGGGGCGAGGCTCAATACGACTAATAGTAGGCGATGGAACACTGATTGAAGTAGAACTATCAACAAAGACATCACACGTGTGGAAGAAGAGAAGAAGGATATAGACTCAAAGAAGGTAACATCAATAGAAACCAACTACTTCCATGAATGTGGACAGTAACAATGGGACCCTTTCAGAGTCCTAGAGTATCCTATAAAGACACACTTGAGAGTTCTAGGAGCTAACTTGTCAAGTCCAGGTGAGTGATCCTAAACATAACAATACAATCGAACACTTTAGGAGAAAGATGAAAAAGACTCTCATTAGGACACAAACGACTAAGAAGAATGCCCCCAAAAAGGATAGTTGATGGCATCCTATTAATCAAATTAATAACATTAATAATA
The DNA here is from genome assembly GCA_024699735.1 of Posidonia australis. Lineage (NCBI taxonomy): Eukaryota > Viridiplantae > Streptophyta > Magnoliopsida > Alismatales > Posidoniaceae > Posidonia > Posidonia australis. Next base: position 38,130 of record JAMKQA010034071.1, on the reverse strand, counting down.
GCATCAAACCAACAACATTTTAGGACATTCATCTGAGCCATAAGAGTATGTGTAATATCCAAAATGTGACGATGTTTATGCTCAACTATCTCATTTTGCTATGAGGTATAGGAAATAGGAAGTCTGATGTAAGACACCATGAGAAGCAAAGAACTTAGAGATTTCAGATTACACAAATTTTTTTATTACAGTAGGTACATGAAATCTATCTCAAAGCAAATGAACCCATAAAACTTTAAAGTAATCATCCATATAAATAATGTAGTAACAAAAACCTAATACAGACGATACTCAAGTTGGTCTCAGATATCAAAGTGAATCAAATCAAATGGACTCTCACTAACAAAAGTAGACAGACAACGAAAGATAAAATGGTAATACTTACCTAACTCACAAAGCTCACAAGTAATAGACTCAACAATTATCCATGGTACAGCTTATTGTAACTTACTAAGACAGGTGACCAAGACGACAATGTCACAAAAAAGAAGACTTAACCTTTAACACAAAACATATTAACCCCTTTGGAATCTCATCTCGAACCAACAAATAAAGGCATTTTCCAACTTCACGGCCCAAAACCAATTCTCTTTCGTATCTGTAGATCCGTAAAAATACACTGATATAGAAAGAAAGTTACAAAACAAAAAAGAGTTTTTGTAATAACACTAATAGATAGAAGATTAACAAAAAAAATTTAGGACATGAAGAACCTAGTCCAGTAGCAAATGGAAGGAGGCCTCAGCAAAGTCAACCCTAGCCACTAAACACTGGCTTCTATTGGCAATAGAAACCAAGTTGATGTCAGATAATTGTGACAATTTAGGAAATAAGTCACGATTACCAGTCATGTAGGTGATGGCTCCTAAATCTATAATCCAAAACCTGTCCTTAGAAGCTAGACATGCACGAGTACCAGCTGTAGGGACATGAAATGCAGTAGTAGTAGAAGTCTATGATGTCTGAAACTTAAAGTAATGCTCATACTCATCTAGAGGAATGACAATAACCTCTAGTGTGGTTGTATCACTGGTGGAGGTAGCTACTTACGCCTACTACACCCACTCAAGTCTTCCAAACTTTGCCAAGCACTTCTCCAACATGTGGTTAAAACAACCACAATGTTCACAATGTTTATTGCCCTAGTTGGATCCTAAAGTACATCCTCCCCTTGAAGTGCAACCTCAACCACATCCATGTCCACGGCTAGTACTCACCATGGTAGTCTAATATGACACAAAAGTAGGTACCCAAGTAAAAACATGTAACACACAGGCAAACATAAATGACAGAGATGGAATCTTATTAACACCAATGACATGATAGTAGATCTAGGAAGCAATATCTAGACAGAGTCTGGAAAGAAACTAAACAATGGCCAAATCAACATGATACTCCTTGAAAATCTGAACAAACAATGGGTATCTAGTTCATCCATAAAAGATCGAAGTGAAGTATAAAACTCCTGATGAGAACGATCTCCGTAATGAATAGAAAAAAACTTTTCATATATCTAAAGGACCAAAGAAATGTTTTTCTTATGTCCATATGTCTCCTTTAACACATCCCATATGTTCTTAACCAAAGTCAAAAACATAACATTTGAGGCAATATTGAGTTTCATGTTGGATCAATGACAAACTTATAACACGACAATCAGTGACAAACTTATAAACATATGAGGATCCTTTTCAATCGAAGGTGGATCAATGATGGTGTACCTTTCGATGAACACTGAGAAACACGGTAAAAGATTAAGGCCAAAACAGATAATTACTACCATTAAATTTGACAGTGGTCTCTCTAAGATTTTGCAGACAGACATCACTAATGGCATTGGAGGCAGAAAAGAAAACCAAGGCAACACAAACTGAACAGGCAATAATTGACACAAAAAAATGATGATTTCAACAGAAAACAAAAGCACCAGTAGACCTGATGCTTCAAGATAGGTTGGCAAGCAGAGGCAAAACCCAAACAAAGGCATGTAAAGCATGGACTGGCTCATTACCACATGGGGAAAGAATGAAGAGGAATTAGGAAAAGTAGATCTGACAACTGTCGGAAGAGGGAGGAAGCCCCACAAGCATAGGAGGAAGAGGCAGTGCATGGATGTGGTAGCACGAGGAAGAGCCAAAGGGGGTTGACGAGGCAACAGACGAGCCGGTCCAGCCTTATAGGTGCGTAATGTAAGAAGAAGAGCTGGAGGAGGCCAATGGTGTTGTAGGCGGGCCAACACAGGCATGTGCGCGTAGAAAGGAGGGCCGAAGAAAACCGATGGTGCAAGCAGGAGATCCAACGTGGGTCGGAGGCACAATTATCTAGGGTTAGTGTTTTTTATCTTTTTTTTAGAACTTGTGCTCTAACACCATATTAGAATTAGAGAGAAACAATGATAATCTATTGCTAAAGCAGAGGATTACATATATATAGACTTACTAATCACATAGGATATATGGATACAATTATCCATTAACATAATGATCTTATCAAACACTATTCTTGACAGTTCAACACTCCTTTAGCTTTGAATTGAGCGGAAATTGGTAGAACTTGAAGTTACTAGGTTTTGGTAGAACTTGAAGGTACTAGGTTATGACTTGCTTTGGCCTGGAAGGTAAGTTTTGGGGTAAAAGACATACATTCTCTTAGGATTTTGCATGAAGAGGGGCAGGAACTTAATCTACATGCTAGATGGGATTTAATCCGGTGGAAATCCATACCAGGATAACAGAACTGTTGTTTTGAATGTTGTTTTATTACTTGTTGTAAAACCTACCTGATTTGTGTGATATTAGTAAATTATTTGTATAGAAAAGGAGGTGACTTTCTATAAATCAAGTCCTATTTTATGGTGGAAGTTATTACAGTTCATGTTAAGTGTGACGATTAGCATGTAGAATAGTAAACAGGCAATTTTGTTTTAGACTCATATTCAGTTTTTTGTGATTAAACTAACAATTTAAAACAACATATTTTGCAACCTTGCAAGATTATTTTAAATAATTTGATTTCCTTGAGGTTAGATTTAGAGTGTTATCATGGCCATGTGATTGTAAATATTATGTATGGACACTTTGCTTGAATAAAAAATTTTAAAAAAACTCTCTTCAATTACACATTGCCCCATAATACAATAGTGGTACCATTGGTTCAGGAATAAGAACTTTTTCACAGAAAAAGTCTTTTCTTTTTCAGGAAAACCACCTTAGATAATAAGTGGTAAACCACTTTTCAGGAATTGTTTAATAAATAATTGTAACTGAGGAATGAGGATAAGGAACTAGGGGCAACATAAGCCAAAGAGTAGAGATGTTGAGTCATACCATACAGTTGACGGTTCTAGGCCCTGGGCCAGATGACAAGACTGCAGGACACCAACGGTTTTTATGAGAACCACACCTATGGTTTTTATTTGCTATACAGGGCATGAAAGCACACCTCCTGTTCTTTTTTATCTCTTTTGTGTATGCATTTATTTATGAAAAACCCTGCTGTACAATTGTACAAATCCAAATTAAGAACTAAGAAGTCTTCAGATCAAGAAACAATGAAAAAAAGACACATGAATAGCACATGTCGTGTAACAGGTGACATCCAGAAGAATAGGAGTAATGTGGAGGATCTATGGATCTAGGATGGTTGGATCCGTGCAAAGTAGCCCTATCTGTGACAGTGCATGGTGCCTTGTGCGACTGCTTGTGGTCAGATATCAATTGCTTGGAGTCAAGTATTCAGCTGTTTTTGCAGTTGATGTTGGTAATCTTGTAGTAGCTTCGAGACATGATCTTGAAAAGAAAAATGTATCATGTTGGCTGATTTCACTTGTGTGAATCAGTTATAAGCAAAAAATCCTGATGCATGTTCAAAGACAACGCGTCTTAACTGTAAGAAGCGCTTCCTAGACAGGCAAGCATCTTGATGCAAAATCATATCTGATCAGATGGTTCATACTAGTAAAACCCTGAATAGTTGTATCATTAGAGAAGAGTGATCAAGCCTAAGTGGGGCATAAGAACAACAGTAATTAGAGGATGTCTAAGATAAAATATTCTTGTATTTATGGTCCCTGCTCGAATAAGAGGATCATTATTTTGTCCATGTGCATCTCAGACATAAGAGTTTTGTGATTGTCATGGACGCATGGCTTCTATACATCGTGTGTTTCGACGGTTTTCCCTTATCCATTCAGAAACAATAATCTTAGAAACAGAACCATACTTCCGTGAAAAGAATGTGAATAATGTTATTTCTACTTATCAGTAAGAAAATAACTACAATTGAGACAAGAAATTCCAGTAAAATTACATTTAAAATGGTGGTAAAAGGAGAGAGTAGTAACCCAGAATTAGTTACTCCAAAAAACAGAGAAAAAACTCAGAATACCACAATTCTCTTCCAAGAAAGTAAACAAGGACACATTTGCAATACAAGAAGATTTGTAGAGTGTCGACTGTCATTTTTGTGGATTGTCATACATGTCCGAATTTCTACAAAAAGTATTCCAAATGCAAAGTGCATGAGATGAAACCCAATTGTGATGCACTCACTTAAGACATATTATCCCATACTTTTAAATCAATGCTTGAAGCCTATGTACGAATAAGACCACAAAGAAATCGTGAAATCAGAAGCCCCTAGATGATATGATGCAATCAACAACAACGATAAATACAGCTATAGATAAGAATATAAGCCAACTCTAGCATTGCAACAGCCTGGAAACAAAAATGCATGGGAAAGAAAAAAAAATGAACTTCATGTGACAACAAAGACAAACAAAATCAGTATGAAGCAATCATAAGCAAGGTTCCAAACATCGAATTTGTGTTGGACTCTAGTCCTTCCAAAATAAGAATTGAGTGACACACCAATCAAAACATGGCAAAACATGGTCAAATCTGGTAAAATTTCAAATTTCAATTCGAAGTTCTTTTAAAATAATTTCCTTAATGATACCTTTAACTATATTTATTTTTTACTTCAGTACCTTCAACTATAAAATCATTCACTTTGATATCCTAAACTTATATTATATTTTAATTTACAATAGATTTGATGACTCCATTAAATTTTTACACGAAAGGTCAATTATGCCTTTTTATTTTATTTCCTCTTACGCAACTCCCTTTCTTCTTCATTCTTCCTTATCACAAATTCCCTCCTTCTTCATTCTTCCTTTTCTTCCTCATCTTACTCCACGAGGACGGGCAGTGGTAGCTTGTGTCAACGACCAGAGCAACAGTTTGGAGCTTGAGCATCGACAATGGTGTCGCATGGCATAGCGATGGTGGAGGATTGAGCGGTGACGGTGTCTAAGACTGAGCTTCTATAGTGCAGCAACAGTTGGTTTCTCTTACCATTATCTATCGCAATGATTCCCAGTAAGGGTTTCTCTGTGATTTTTGTAAGGATGACGAGAACGACGATGGATTCCATCTTAACTCCTGTAAAGGTTCTCTATAGAGGCAACGGTGGATTCTGTCTTACTCCAATAAGAGTTTCTATGTGATTTTTGTAAAGGTGACGAGAATGACGATAGATTCCTTCTTAGCTCCTGTAAGGGTTTCTCTATGGGAGCAATGGTGGATTCTATCTCATTCTAATAAAGGTTTCTCTGTAATTTCCAATGATTTCCATTTAAATGCATTGATTTCCATTTAATTCCAGTTATTTCCAGGTAAATAATATGATTTGCAGTGATTTTCACTCCCATGAAATGATTTATAGTGATTGATTTGCAGCGATTTTTACTCCCATGAAGTGATTTCCAATGATTAATTTCCAATGTTTTTTACTCCCATGAATTGATTTCCAGTATGTATTTTTTCAAATGTCAAAAGTTGACTACACATTTAATATCAATTATGGGAATTTTCTTGATAATGAAACACCAAAAAATTATAAAAATGGACATATTGTATATTGTTCTAATGTTAACCCAGACAGGAAGTCATGCTTTGAATTGATAGATTTACTTGAAGATATGTATATAGACAAGAGGAGCACAATCTACTATAAGCTTTTTGGAAAAGATTTGAATCATAGACTTGTTCTACTTAACACACACAATGAGATATTAAATATGTTTGAAATTTGTAACGAGTCCAAACATATAAACATGTACCAAATAGAGGTACAGGTGGTTGACTCATCTCCTAAAATGTTGGAATATAGAGATTAGCTCTTACTTATACCCCCTCGAAATCCAACTCAATGATACCTCTGACGATGAAGACTACAACCCAGTAGACTTGGAAGAAGACAGTGATGACAAGGAAGACAATGATGATGATGAAGACAGTGAGTATAGGGTTGCAGTGATCATGGTAATTACTGGATGTATGATAAAGAACACCGAAAGCTAGAGGCTGTAATGAAGTTCTCATGTCCACAGCATTTTAAGGATGCAGTGAGACTTACAAATATAAGACTTTGTTGTGATTTGTTATTTGTAAAGAACAATTATGAAAGAGTCATAGCCAAATGTAAGTGTTAGAAAAAGTAGAGATAGTTTTGTAGTTAAACGGGTTATTGGATATCCAAATATCCATAGGTGCCTAATACCTACATATATGTATTCATCACCAATTAATAGAGATCCTTTTTGGTATTTCTCTCATAACATGGTACCGAGCACAGGGAGAAAACCACAAAAAAACCCTAACCGCCTGACCTGCACCGTACTCGTCGTCGACCGCCTGATCTGGGCCGGACGTCCCCTCCTGCCCTCTCGCTACCTCCAGACCTCCAGCCTGCATGCCCCAAGGTCTCCTCCACCATCGGCCGGTCCGTACGTGGCCTACAGTCCACCGCCGGCTGTTCCGCCGCCATCGCCGGTCGTACGACGTCACCGGCGCATGCTGTGTCACCGGTGATGCCTAGTTGTCTCTCTCGACCACTTGTTAGGGCAGTCCAGCCCCTCCTAACCATGTTTTAAGACATTCTCCAGTCTCCAGTTGGTGTTGTGTGTGGATACATCACATCCACACACTATGGTGAGCAACTGGTCTATTTTTTTCGTCGTTTTCAGACCATCTATTTGTGATTTGCTACTGAAAATCAGAGAGGATGTCATCTCGTGATTCATTTGTTAAAAACATGAGTGGTACAACTGAGAAACTCTCTGGCCCTAACTATCGTCTGTGGTTCCAGAGTTTTGAGACATTTGTTTTGGCACACAGAAAAGTGAAGCACCTTACAGATCCAACTCCGGATATCAAATCTGACATTTATGAAGATTGATTGGCCGATGATGTGGCGGTTATTACTTGGATGGCTAACAGTATGGAGTCTTCTGTTGCGCGTGGTGTCATATCATTGCGGCCGGCAAAGAAGATTTGGGATGCCCTTCGACTCACTTATGGGCATGAAAAGAATATTTCGCGAGTTTGTGAGATTTATGAGCAACTTTTCACTCTACGGCAGGGGGACAGATCTATTCGGGATCTCTTCACTGTTCTTCGAGCCTTACTAGAGGAGTTGGATATTCATCAAATAGTTGATATCACCCGCCTGCGTCAGTACCTTGAAGAACTAGTGGTTGCTGTGTTTCTCTCTGCCCAAATCCAGATCTCAATTCACAGATTCGAGGACAGGTATTGGCTGTTGATGTACTACCAGATCTTCAAACCACATTCAGCAAAGCTATGCAAGTGTCTACTGCTACTTCTCATACAGTGTCAGAGCCTTCTGCCATAGCGGTCACCTGTGGACGTGGACGTGGTGGTGCACGAGGTGGACGTGGTCGTAGCGATACCGGAGGACGACCACGTTGTACACACTGTGGACGGTTGGGTCACCGAGTTGAGCGATGCTGGGATATTATTGGTCGTCCTCAGACGGCTAATATGACTACAGAGGCCCCCATATCTATTGCTACTACTGAGCCACCGACATTCACTATATCACAGGCTGATTACGAGCGACTTCAACAGCTAAAGGTCACTGACTCCACTGCCACAGCCACACATGCCAGCACTTCAGGTACTAGTGTCTTATTTGCCTCGAGAGACTCCTCCTGGATCATTGATTCAGGTGCCTCCTCCCACATGTCAGGTACTCGTAGTTTGTTTACACAATTATCTCAGTTATCTGATATTCAGACTGTCGCGATTGCTGATGGCCGAACTTGCCCAGTCTCTGGTGAGGGGGTGATCCACGCCTCTTCACAGTTACCACTAGAGAGTGTCCTGTTTGTCCCTGATTTTCCGATAAATTTATTGTCCATTAGTGTTATTACAAAATAGCACAAATGTAGTGTGACTTTTTTCTCTTTTCACTGTACCTTTCAAGATTTACATACGGAGAAGATGATTGGTTTGGGCCATGATCGAGGAAATGGAGTGTACTTGCTAGTTCGTGATGAGATTCCTCAAGGCTTCGCTTCTACAGCATCTGCTGTTAAGTCTTCTTCCTTGTGACACCATAGACTGGGACATCCGTCTCATCAGAAACTCCAACAAACCTTACCGTGGCAGTCCGTGTCTCGTTTTGATTGTGCATCGTGTCAGTTAGGTAAACACCATCGTGCTTCGTTTAAACAGTTACGTCTAGTAGCACAGCATTTGAGTTGGTTCACTGTGATGTATGGGGTCCATCTAGATTCCAGTCTGTGTCGGGTCATAGGTACTATATTGTTTTTGTTGATGATTTTTCTAAAGTGTCCTAGGTATATATGTTGAAAGATCGAAATCATATTCATGATGTACTCAGAAATTTTCTTAATGAAATAAAGAATCATTTTGATGTGACTCCTAAGTTTTTGAGAACTGACAATGCACTTGAGTTCATGCGTTCTAACATCACTTCTATGTATGTCTCACTAGGTATCATCCATCAGACATCCTGCCCTCATACCTCACAGTAAAATGGGGTTGCAGAACGTGAGCATAAGCACATTCTAGATGTCACTCGTACACTTATGGTGCATATACAGATTCCAAAACATCTTTGGGCTGATACTGTGCTTACAGCTACCTACCTTATCAACAAGATGCCTGCTACCCCATTTGGTGGGGAGGTTCCACTTCGTCGTTTACAAGCAGACTCCACCTTATTTAGTCTGACACCGAGGGTATTTGGGTGTGTGGCCTTTGTTTATAACCTTTCCCCAGTATTGGACAAACTGTCTCCACGTGCAAGCAAGTGTGTTTTTGTCGGTTATTCGCGAACTCAAAGGGATTATCAGTGTTTTCATCCTCCCACTCGTCGATATTATGTTTCTGCAGATGTTACTTTCTTCGAGTCTGAAACATATTACAGTACTCCTCCATAGTCCAGTGTGTCTGTCCCAAGTCCCTCAGTTGTCGAGTTGCAACATGCTGATCCTCAGTCTACACCGACCGTTCCACCACCAGCGTCTTCATCCTTTCAGGTATATCGTCAACGGCAGCATCCTCCAGAACCTCCTCACGACGGACCATCCTCCTCTGCAAATGCAAATCCACCCACTAGTTTCTCAGACATGCCTACAGTCCTTCGGAAAGGTACTCGTTCGTATACTATTCATCCTATTTCTCATTTTATATCTTATGATGCTCTACACCCTCGCTTCCGTAGTTTTACCTTGTCCCTACATTCTCAAACCATTCCTAGGAATTACGAGGAGGCACTTTCTTTTCCACATTGGAAGGTTACTATAGATGAAGAGATTGCGGCACTTACTAGTCGTGACACATGGGAGTTAGTGGACTGCACAGCTGGGGCTACAGTAGTCACCTGCAAGTGGGTGTATACTATCAAATACAAAGCAGATGGCAGCATTGACAGATATAAGGCTAGACTAGTTGCTCGGAGTTTTACTCAGACATATGGCATCAATAACGAGGAAACTTTTTCACCGGTTGCTCATCTCAATTCTATTCGGATGTTGTTGTCTCTTGCAATGAATAATTTCTGGGATATGTACCAGCTTGATGTCAAAAATGCCTTCCTCTATGGCGATCTGACTGAGACAGTCTTGATGGAGCAGCCTCCGGGGTACATTGCTCAGGGGGAGGATTGTGTATGTAGATTACGGAAGCTTATCTATGGACTAAATCAAAGTCCCAAGACGTGGTTTGAGAAGTTTAGCCAGGTGGTACTTGATAGTGGCTTTCAGAGGTGTGCAATAGACCACTCAGTGTTTTATAGGCACACAGGTCGTGGATGTGTCATACTGGCTGTATACGTGGATGACATTCTAGTGACTGGGAGTGATACAGAAGAAATTACAGAGGTAAAGGCTCATCTTCACAGACACTTTGTGACCAAAGACATGGGAAAGTCTTGCTATTTTCTGAGGATCAAGTTTGCATATGGGCATGGTAGGATGGATCTATCACAGAGGAAGTATGTATTAGATCTCTTAGAGTAGACGGGCCTTTTGGGATGCAAACCAGAAAGCACCCCTATCGCGTAATCACCATCTTTTTGGGATAACAGCTCAGAGCTACTGAAGGATCCTGGTCAATACCGTAGGCTGATTGGTAAACTCATTTACTTGACGGTGACGCGACATGATATTTCTTATGCAGTCAGTCTTCTGAACCAGTTTATACATGAGCCTAGGAAGGTACACTGGACAGGTGCTCTTTGGGTCTTATATTATGTGAAAGGGGCGCCAGGAAAGGGTCTGGTATACAGGAAAAATAATCACATCAGAGTTGAGGCCTACTCAGATTCAAGATATGTAGGTGATAGAGGTGATAGAGGTGATAGAAAATCCACATCCGATTTTTGTACGTATGTGAGAGGCAATTTGGTCACCTGACGGAGCAAGAAACAAAATGTGGTGTCCAGGTCTAGTGCAGAGGCGGAGTACAGATCTATGGCTTAGACTGCGTGTGAGATAATGTAGGTGAAGTCACTGCTTGAGCAGCTTGGATGTGATGTTGAGGTACCTATGTCTATGATGTGTGATAATTAAGCTACGATCTATATCGCAAACAATCTCACCTTTCATAAAAGAACAAAGCACATCGAGGTTGACTGCCACTTTGTGAGAGATCTGGTTATCAATGGAATTATATCTACTCCATATACGCACTCTTCAAAGCAACTAGTAGATATCTTCACTAAAGGTCTTGCAGTGGGTGTGTTTGAGTCTCTATGTGACAAGTTGGGCATGATTGATATGTATGCTCCAGCTTGAGGGGGAGTGTTAGAATAAGTGGGAATAGTTTTAGTAATTAAACGGGTTATTAGATATCCACATATCCATGGATGTCTAATACCTATATATATGTATTCCTCACTAATCAATAGAAATCCTTTTTGATTTTTCTCTCATAACAATAACGAACCACAATGTGACTACAAAGTTCATACTTCATGGATGTCTACAGAGTACAATTTCCAAATTAAAACCATGCAACCCAACCATAAATGCAATAGACAAGAGAGAAATAAACAGGCTACCTCAACATGATTGGCCAATCAATATCTCGAAAGAATCACAGATGACCAAGAGTGGAAGGCTAAATCTTTGATGAAATGTGTACAAAGAGATCTATATTTGAATGCATTTAATTCCAAGATATGCAAAACTAATAAGAAACATTGACATTAATAGTTAGTAGTCACAAAAAGCAATACAGTAGACTTTGACATTGCTATAACATCCAGAAATTAAAGAACCCAAGGATAGTTGCACTACTTAAGATTGAAAAGCTCATACCGAATAGTGCTTCGCTTTTCCAGAGATTATTTGTATGTTTAGATGCAGCAAAGAATGAAATGGCACATTATAGGCCTTTCGTAGGACTTAATGGTTGTTATCTATCTGGTCCCTACAAAGAGATTCTACTAAGTGTTGTAGTATAGATGCCAATAGTTAACAATTTCCAGTTCGTTTTGCTGTTGTTGAGAATAAAACAAAGGATTATTGAATAAGGTTCTTAATAAGTGTTGTTGAGACATTAGGGACCCCAAAATATGGATGAAGCTTCAAGTCTGACGGGCAAAAGGTAACACAATGATAACATCTTGTATGATTATTACTATTTATTTTTTTAGTGCTTATATCATGTCAATAGTGTTTTGATAACTGATAACAGAATTCTTTTTGTAGGATCTAGTTCAAGCTTTTGACACTGTACTGAGTGATATAAACCATAGATATTGTTTGAAGCATTTACATGTCAATTTTAGAGAAAAATTCAGGAATAAGGACTATAAGGAAGCACTTTGGGTTGTTGTTGAAGCCTACAATGAGGCAAATTTACAATGAAAATGCAAGCAATGAGGAAGATCAATCTTAGAGGAGGAGGCCTTCAAGTATATGAAGAACATTCCATATTCACATTGGGCTAAGCATGCTTTTAGCATCAAACCAAAGTTTGATCAAATTAAGGACAATAACTCCAACAGGTGGAATAATATCATTCTGGAGTCAAAAGAAAACTCGATAAATGACTTGTTTAAGCATCTTAGGAGGACTCTAATGAGGATGAATCAAGAAAAAAGGAGAATAAGCACAGACCAATTGCTATGTCTGAATATACATGATAAATTGGAGAAAACAAAGTTGACATGAAGAAAGTACGATATTCAATATACCAGAGAACTTAAGTTTGAGATTGATTGTCAACGACAATCTTTTGATGTTGACTTCGGCACGTAAAATATGTGAATGCCATAAATGAGATCTCACAGGGATTCTTCGTTTACATACAAGTAGTATTATTACCTTTTAGAGTACTTTCTGACATTTATTTAGTTTCTAGCATTTGCTAATGTGTAGTATTATTACTTTTTGGGGAACTTTCTTACATTTATTAAGTTTTACTTCTTTGCTAATGTGGAGTTTATGAGTTTCTAACATTTTCTAATGTGTAGTTTATGAGGGACAAACTATTTGCTAATGTGTGGTTACTGAGATTAAATTATGTGTAGTTTATTACATTTATTGGTGTTAATTTCTATAATTTCTAACATTTATTTAATTTTACTTGTCATGTCTCGTTTCTGCAATCTTCTACATCAAGCATAATGTTGAAAATTATATTAACCATTAGTACCACACTAACGCCAATAGGAAGATTTATGAGCCACTAGGTTATGCTATTTTTGATATGTCACAATGGCCTTCCATAGCTCAAGAATAAGAGGGACAAATCCAAAGATGAAAAATACGTTCCTAACAAAGTCAGGAAACTGAACATGATGATGACATGTAGGAAATGTAACTATGAAGAGATAAATTAATAAAAGAGAGAATTGTATTCTATTGAATATGTGATTACATATATATAGGGTATTAGATTAAACGGATATCCAATAATCTATTAAGACATAACCACTAACCCGTTACATACTCTAACACTCTCTCTCAAGCTGGAGCATATATATCAATCATGCCCAGTTTGTTACATAGAAACTCAAATACTCCCACACTTAGGCTCTTTGTAAAAATATCTGCTAGCTGGTCTGAAGACTGTGCATAAGGAGTAGAGATGACTCCTTGCATGACCACGTCCCTCACAAAGTGACAATCCACCTCAAGGTGCGTTGTTCGCTCATAGAAGGTGGGATTGTTTGCACTAAAGATAGTTGCTTGATTGTCACACCTCATAGACATAGGTGTGTCAATACCAAATCCAAGCTGCTCTAACAATGACTTTATCCACATCATCTCACATGCTGTTTGCGCTATAGATCTGTACTCTGCTTCTGTACTGAATCTTGACACTACATTCTGCTTTTCACTGCGCCATGTGACCAAATTTCCTCCCACATATGTGCAGAAGCCAGATGTGGACTTCCTGTCCCCTCTATCACCTGCATACCTTGAATCTGAGTATGCCATAATCTTGATGTGACCGTTGTTCCTATAGACCAGGCATTTCCCTAAAGCACCTTTCACATAAGATAGAACTCGTAGAGCACCCATCCAGTGTATCCTCCTAGGCTCATGCATGAACTGACTCAACAGGCTGACTGCATACAATATCCGACCCAATCAAAGTCAGATAGATAAGATTCCCAATCAATCTCCTATACTGACCAGGATCCTCAAACAACTCTGAACTACTATCCTAGAAAGCCAGTGTCTGCTCAATAAGGATGCTCTCTGGTTTGCATCCCAAAAGACCTGTCTCCTGTAGGAGGTCCAATACATACTTTCTCAATGACAACGCCATCTTGCCCTGTGCATAGGCAAACTCTATCCCAAGAAAGTAACGAGGCTTCCCCATATCCTTTGTCACAAAGTGACTGTGAAGATGCGTTTTTATTTCCTCAATGCCCTGTGCATCGCTGCCAGTCACCAATATATCATCCACATAGACAGCCAGGATAACACACCCATGATCTGTGCACCTGTAAAATACTGAGTGGTCTACTGCACACCGCTGAAATACCCTAGCAAGAACCACCTGACTAAACTTCTCAAACCATGCTCAGGAGCTTTGCTTGAGGCCATAGATAGCTTTCTTGAGTCTGCACACACGATCCTCCCCCTAAGCAGCATACCCTCGAGGCTGCTCCAATAGAACAGGCTCAGTCAAATCACCATAGAGAAAGGAATTCTTTATATCCAGCTGGCAAAGATCCCATGAGTGGTTCTGTGCAAGAAATAGAAGAACCCTGATAGAATTGAGACAAGCAACTGGAGAAAAGGTTTCCTCATAATCAATCTCATGCGTCTGAGTGAAGCCTTGAGCCACCAACCTGACTTTATATCTATCAACGTGGCCATCTGCAATGTACATGATGGCATAAACCCATTTACAGGAGACTACTGTAGCCTCAGCAGTTCGGACCACTAACTCCCACGTACCAAGACTATTGAGTGCAGCAATCTCCTCATCCATAGCAGCCTTCCAATGAGGAAGGAAAAGTGCCTCCTGATAGGTCCTGGAAATAGACTGGGAAACAAAAGACAAAACAAACCTACGGAACCAGGGGTGAAGTGACTCGTAGGAAACAAAATGCGAAATGGGATGTGCAGTGGAAGACCGAATACCTTTCCGAAGCATAATAGGCAAGTCTAAGAATGTGGTGGATGGATCTACATCAGCGAAGGAGACTGGTTCATTAGTGGGAGGTACTGGAACACGCTGTCGTCGCTAATGTGGTGCAAAGGACGAGTAGCTGCTAGTGGCGCAGTAAAGGCTGGTGACATCTAAGTGTCGGTATCCTGTATCTCAACAACAGACGGAATGAGAACAAATATATTGGGTAAAGTGGAGACACTGTAGTACGGTTCCGACTCAAAGAATGTAACATCTGCAAACACATAGTATCGCCTTGTTGGAGGGTGAAAACAACGATACCCGTTTTGAGTCCACGAGTACCCAACAAAAGCACACTTGATAGAGTGTGAGGATAGTTTGTCTAAACCAGGGAAAAGGTCTTGAACAAACGTCACGCATCCAAAAACACGAGGTATCAGACTAAACAAGATGGACTTAGGTTTAAGGCGACGAACTAGAACTTCACCTTCCAAAAGTGTAGAAAGCATACAGTTGATGAGATAAGAGACCGTAAATACAGCATCAGACCACAACTATTTTAGGACATTCATATGGACCATAAAACTACAGGTGACATCGAGAATGTGTCGATGCTTACGTTCGACTACCCCATTTTGTTGTGAGGTATGAGGACAAGAAGTTTGATGTATAATACCCAAGAAAGAACAACAAGAATCAATCCTAGATTGCATAAACTCAAGGGCATTGTCAATTCGCAAAAATTTAGGAATAACACCAAAATGATTTTTTATTTCATTAAAAAAATTACAAAGTACATCATAAACTTAACTACGATCTTTCAACAAGAAGATCCATTTAGTTCTGGAAAAATCATCCACAAATACTATATAATACTTATGACCTGACACAGATGGAACTTTAGATAAACCCCAGACATAACAATGGACTAACTCAAATACAGTAGTAGTAAACACAAGACGTAATCTTTTAAAAGAAGCACGATAATTCTTCCCTAACTGACATGACTCACACTCAAATTGAGAAACTAACCGTCAAGGTAGTGCTTGTCGAAGTTTCGAATGAGATAGATGTTCCAGTCGGTAATGCCACAAGGAAAACGACTCAGAGGAGGACCTCACAGTAACTAATCCCTAAGGTACATCATCACGAACTAGCAGGTAAACTCCATTTCCACGCTCACGGCCCAAGTCAATCCTCTCCGTGTGTAAATCCTGAAAAATGCAATGGAAGGGGAAAATGTGATTGAATAACATAATTGTTTTGTAATGGCACTAATTGAAAGTAAATTGATAGGAAAATCAGGAACAAAAAGAACTTTCTCAAGAGACAGTTAGGAAGCGGCGTCAACCACCCCTTCACCAGACACAGGACAGGTTCGACCATCAGCAATGGCCACTGTACGAAAATCAGATAACTGGGACAACTAGATAAATAAATTGCATGTACCTGACATGTGTGAAGAAGCACCCGACAATAATCCAAGCGGAGTCCTTGGATGCAAGGAAGGCACTAGTACCTAAGAAACTAACATGTGTAGCCATGACAGTAGAGTCTGTGATCTTTAGCTGCTGAAGTCGCTCATAATCTGCTTGTGAAACAGTAAAGGTCTGCTCCTCAGTAGTAGCTGCAATAGTGAATGACTCGGTGGTAACATGTGTTGTCTGTGGTCGACCAATAATATCCCAACACTTCTCAACCCTGTCCCTGTCGACCGCAATGTCAACACCGTGGACGTCCACCTGTATCTCCTCGTCCACAAGCTCCTCCTCTAGAACTATCACGTCCACGACCCCGTGTGACTGCCATGGCAGAGGGCTCAGACACGGGGTGAGTCAAAGCTGTAGATACCCAAAGAACCTTGCCAAAGATTGTCTGTAGGTCAGCGACACTGTCAGCTCCTAAAACCTAGCCTCGAATCTGAGAACTAATATTCGGGTTCAGACCGAAAAGATAGGTTGCACCTGCTAACTCCTCCCTATACTGACGGAGTCTGGTGATATTCACTGTCAATGGCCAATATACATCTAACTCGTCCAATAATGCTCAGAGGACAGTGACGTGCTGCTGAACAATCTGAAGAGTGAAGATCTCTCACAGACACGAGATATGTTCTTCTTGTGTCCATAAGTGAGGCGTAGAGTGTCCCAGATCTTCTTTACAGGCCTCAATAGGATAACACCACGTGCAACTAAAGGTTCTATGCTATTTGCCATCCATTTAATAACAGCAGCATCATCGATAAGCCAATCTTCATACTGATTTGATTTGATATCGGGAGGAAGGTGGGTGAGATGCTTCAATTTTCTGTGGGCTAGAACAAATATTTCGAAGCTTTGGGAGCATAGGATATAGTTGGATCCAGAAAGCTTCTCATATGTGCCACTCATATTCTTGACAAACGAGTCATGAGATACCATTCTGATTGAAAAATTATTGAAAAATAGCCAAGAAAATGGTCATAAAGTAACAACGGTGAACCAAACTGCTCACCAAGAGCATGAATGTGACGTATCCACGTATAACGAAGAATAGAGGCTCGGAGAGGCCTAGAACATGACCAACACTGCAACTGCATCACACGGGAAGGGCTGGACTGCCCTTTCAGATAGAGAGGAAGGAGACTAAGGCATCACCGATGACCCCTAGCGGCACCACTGACGGCCCTGGCCTGTCTTGGCCGGCGACGCAAGGTGATAGGGGGGTAGAGGGGAGACCAGCGGAACCTGGGAGAGGTTTGTTCTTGGCAGTCGACGACGGGAACCGACCGGACGACTACGGCGGTGGAGGAAGGTGGTGGCCAACGGGTGTTGTTTCTAGGGTTTTTGCTGAGCTCTGGTACCATATGAAGAAATAAATTGATAAAAGAGGGAATTGTATTCTATTGAATACATGATTACATATCTATAGGATATTAGATTAAACGGATATCCAATACATATTCTAACAGTAACCAAGCTAGACACAACAATAGGACATATACACATCCTAATGGTGTGTTGATTCAACTAAGCCAGAAGGTAAATTTTGTTTGAAATTCTTTCTTTTTAGCTTTATTCAAGTTAACATAATTTACTAACTATTATTTGAAAATCTTAGTTATGGAAAAGAATAACCTCTGAAGATGCTAGTACAAGTTCAAGCGTAAGACAGCAAAAAACTAACAAGGAATCTAGTGAACCTGTCACTAGAAATAAACAAGAAAAACAAGTGTCAACTAACCAATCATCATCAATGGAGAGTGTTTTTATAGAAGAACAAAAAGTAATTGGTTTGCCAAGACAAAATTTAAATTTCATAATTCTCAGAAGTATTGGAGAAAAAACAAAACTACCTCCAACGAAAGCACGGTCTGCATAAACTGCAATGCAAGACTTTCAACCCAGGAATCTACCCAAGGCATTTAGCTGCCATACTGATGCTAATTTGATACTGATATTATTATTTGTTAAATTCAGACTTGGTGTTGATTTCTTGCTTTGAGTGGTGTTGTTGATACTGCCAGGAATTTACCCAAGGGTACTGACATTTGCTACATATTGTTGGTGTTGTTCTTGCCTTCTTAATTTGCTTACAGATGTTGATTTTGTTAATCAAGCTGCCTAGTATCATCCTCTGCATTCACAGAAACTTGATCACAACTGATATTTTCTTTGCTATCTTCAGCCACAATATCATTATTGTGTTCTTCCACAGCATTGCTTGTCTTATGATGTTTCAGTAGTTGCTAACTCTGATCCCAAAAGAGGCACGTCGGCACCATCTGAATAGTTATCATCAGCACTCAGTTCTTCATGTGCTTCAGGGATGCATTGATGGGAGACATCAACTGAAATACTGAATCTATAATCCACATCTAATACTACTGTTGGTGAACCAAAATTGTGAGAATCAAAATCGTGCCTATCTGCTCTTTGTTCCAAAAAATCAATGCAGCTCGTAAAGGTATCGTTTCTAATCAAACTAGGACTAACTTCTTCTGCATGGCTTGTTATTTCAGCTAAGTGTCTAGAACTTGTATCTTCTTGGTCATGATAAGACTGCACCCCATTTAGTATACCTGATACCCATCCATCATCACAACCTAAGTCATCACCAGAGCTATCACCAGGGCCCAGGTGAAATCGTGGTGTGCTCAATTGCACATTTTCTGTGTTACCTTCAGTTGAAGATAATGGAGCAATAAGAACATGCCCGTCCATACTTATTACTAACATCTCCGAATTGGAGTCATGAGGCGATTCCACAATATCCTTCACCTCATCTAAACTCCCATAGTGGAATGGAGTGAAACTTGGTGACCCAACAGAAGCCTCTGAAGATGAATGCTCATCTTGGAATTCATAAATTTGTTCATCAGTTTCAACCTTTTGGTTTTCATCGTTATTCTCATTAAATATATCATCCCTCTTATCAAGATTGCCTATGTTTTACTTGGACAGATCAGAAACATTAGAATTGTCATTGCCAAAATCAGTTTGTGAGCTTCCTGATTCAGCCTTCCCCACAAAATATGCCTCTCCCGAATTGTCAAAAGACCAGTGGAAATTGGCTTCAATGCCATTGACAGAGATTTGACCAAATTTCTCTACACCCTTTAGAACACCTTGGAACTTCCCAAAATGCCATTTAGAAGAACATCTACTACAGAATGGTCGTTCCGATGACAATAAATTATGTGAAGATTTTATAATTACAGAATTACAATCCAGAGTCAAAGCAATATGTAAATCATCTAGCAAAATGTATCAAATTGTTCTGCAGTCATGTCATGAAACAATTGATACATACAATTGATCTAGCAAGAATACCAACTTAAAAGTGAAATAATTGATACATTACAATACCAAATAGTACTCCAACTGAAAGTCATTTTAATCTCATAAAAAACAAAGAGGAAGCTAGAACACCTGCTGACAGAAGGTTATTTCTCTATGCCTTGATCTAAGCCATCTGCTAATGGAGTATCTAAATTACCTCCATTCCATGTTCAGTTAGTGGAGGATCTATCCACTCAAAAAATCCACTACCACTTCTTTTGAATCTTAAATGCTCATGGAACCATCAACCGGGATTGTATCTTGTCGAAGCTATCACTATAGGAGAAAGCAAATCATAGTGACAAAGAACTTTTTCTTCACGGAACTTTAATTGCTTCAATCTCCAATAAGGAAGTGAAGAGGACAACAACAAGGTGGACATAACAGTGGGTGACAAGTAATGGCTCTCTTCTAGGGTTTTGAAGTGAGAAAGAAGAAGTGGAAGAGAAAAAAAGACAGAGGTGACTGAGACCTTCATGTTAAAGAGAAGGATGACGAGGTGGACTAGCAAGTGACGTGGTGGCTGGTAGCTCCCCGTTAGGACTTTCAAATCCAAGAAGGAGAAGTAAGGAAAGGAAGATAACTGAGACCTTAACGTTAAAGAGGATGACAACACAATGGGCATGGACGTGGCGTAGCAGCTAGCGGCACCCTTTGCTTTAAAGTCCACGAAGAAGAAGAAGGAAAAGGAAGAAGAAGGAGAAGGAATGAACAAACGAAGGATGATCGTTTTTGGCCCTAATTAATTTAATACGTTAGGAGACATTTTTGTCTTTTTATTTTTCTCACCAAACATTTCCCAACAAAATGATTAAATTGAATAATGAAAATAGTTGAGGGTATCAAAGTAAATGATTTATAGTTGAGCATACTTAAGTGGAAAAAAAAACTATATTTGAAGGTACCATTAAGGAAATTACTTAACTATTTTATAAGCTAAAGTCAGCAATAGTACAAATCTAGGACTAACTTTCACTTTCTAAACAAATATCATATTAAAATCTAGCATATATGCTAAATACAAATGTTCAAAAATATAGCAATTGCCATTATGAAACTAAAATTATCATTACATGTGATTCAATTTCAAGTACAAGAATGATCATGAAAATGAAATCATTCATACTTTTCTAGAAGTTTCCACAACTTTAGGTTTTTTACAATTTTCCTTTTTTTATAAATATATTCTGATTTTTTTTGAAATTTTACAATCTCATATTATTTTTGAAATTCCAGGTTTCCTTTTTTTTTTAGTGATTAATTTATCTTCCAACAGCTGCCAGGTTTTTATTCTGATTTTTACCCTTTTTTAGGATTTTTTTAATTTCCAATTAATTATTAGTTATAAAACATTTGATACTAGTAGCAGCACAAGAGCATGAAAGATGGTAATTTTTTCCCCCACTTAAAATACAAGATTTTGGCACACACACAATTTTATCGACAAAAATACCGTATTGACACAATGTATATTTTTATGTAGCACTAGAAGCAGCACAAGAAAACGAAAGGATGTTTCCTTGGCATAAAAGACAGTCATGTGGCATAAATTTGGGAAACATGTAAATTTTTGGAACTATTTATAGAGTTTTCATTTAATCTTGATTGACATAAAACAAACCAGGAGAGAGTGAGGAGGAATTATAAAACCCACTTGTGCAGTACTTACATCAGGCAGGTCAATCACATTTGCAGCAAAACACTCCTTCATTGTAGGAGTATATCTGTCAGAAAAAGGCCTGCAGCAATTATAGAAATTATGACAATAGATGTAAGAAATAAGAAAACTCTAGACCAGGAAATTTATCATCTTTAGATCTTGATAACACCTTAGATTTGTAATTTACCTTCCTATCAATGAATTCAATAACGCAGTTTTCCCAGCATTCTTGGGTCCAAAAACTAAACACTGGAAAACATTTCTTTCTGATTTCTGTTGTTTTCTTTCTACCCGCCTTTTTCTACTAACACGGAAAGCAGAGGCAATATCACCAGCATATCCAATGTACATAAGATTAGCAACACTATTTGCCGGGTCTAAAAGTGTCATGAGAGCCCACTGCAGTAAGATGAACTTACATCAAAAAATGGAATTTAGCCTGTAATAGTCACTTTAAAAAAGCATCATTTGGTTACGTGTTTGGTTTGTTCAAGACATATGCCACCGTATGAAAAGGCATATTCCTCCTAAATACATTAGTTTCAGTTACAGCTACCGCAGAGTAAACAAAAGACTAGTATACAAGTGCAAGTGCAATATTGCTTCTGTAGGTCTCTGATAACTATGTGAGAGAGAGAGACTCAAACAATTCCTAACAACTTCGCTTCAAACTTACCCTTTGTGCTTCACTTTCATCACCTTAAATCTACCATTCTCATCTTTTCAAACAATGAAAGCTTTTTTTTCAAGAGCAGCAGTAAAATATATTCACACAAAACCACTAGCATGAGTTAACAATTAGTTGCTACCAATGAAGTATAAGGAAAACTTGAACCCTTGTAAACAAGGTGATTTCTCCTCCTCTAATCTGTCTTTGTTAATCAAGAGCGTGACTTGTTCTGTTATTTTGTCTCTTCCTCATTATTGTTTCTGTTTCGCTGTCCTCTCATTTGTTATTATAAATGGAAATAGAGAGAAAATAGGGCTACAAAAGCACTGTGGTCAGCAGCAGCAGGGAAATGCTTTCAATGAAATGAGTTTGTAGGTCTAAAGTGCTTTGATAGTGTAATCGTGAAAATCTCATGTAGAGGAGCACGAGTGGATTTTGCTATCGATCCAAGCACGAAAATGAAAAACGAGGGAATCGAAATTGAAAAAGTTTGAAAAGTGGGAGTCACTACCTAATCTGTTGAAAACACAAAAAAGATTAGGAAAATTGTGGTAAAACGAAGGAAAACATAGAAAGACCTCAAGAAAACAATGGATAAAACAGTCGTCACAATCAAAGACCGTGTAAGTATTTCCCGATACACGAGGAAAGTGTTAGACACCTTTGCATACACGAAACCTAAGTTTCTATCTCTCAATTTAGTCACTCAAGGGGAAAAGTGAAAAAAAAAAGTCCACAAAACATAGAGAAACTCAGCTAAATGAGAGAAAATTGCAAGAGAAATCAATTACATAATACCAACTTCGGTCAAACAAAAGTCATTGAATGGGAGCTCGGCTTGTGTGAAACTTTGCCAGATCACAAGGATGAATGTGTCATCTCTCTAACAAGACCCAAAACTCTCCAATCCGATGGTTAGATCATCGAAAATTAGAATCATAAACAGGCATAAAGCAATGATTGCAGCAGAAAAATAGAACAAGTAGACCCCAACTCCAAAAACCCAAGCAAATAATTAGCAAATGATGGCGTAATTGAACAAAAACCTCTAGATTTGTAAATAAAACCTATGAGAACATAATGAAACAAGCATCCAACAAAACTAAATATGAATCACCAAAGACAGTGCTCAAAAATGGAGGAAAGTTAACTCCACAGCAGAAATCTCTATACACGATTAAAACATTGACCGAGAATGCGAATGGAGAGAACGATGTTATGTATGCGACAAAAACAACAAAAACTCATTCCAATAACTATATCAATAGCAGATCAAACGTGAATGCAAGCTAGAAATTTGAAATTCTGCATTAAACTATGATTAGGTGGCAATTTTAGCATATCCAAACATGTAGTTTAATCTCTGGAAAACCAAGTAAAATGAATGAAAAATGAAACCTAATAAAAGCATTATCTAACAAAACAAAGAAAACACAATTTGGAGTTTTGTGGCTCCAGATATGAAATGACAAATGAGGCTAATCAAAACAAAACAAGGCAACATGAATTCAGAGGACTCAACTCCTCAAGAATATATTTCAGATATGGGAAATGCAAAGACAAATAGCGCATGAAAGCATGGAAAAAGCGTTTAAATCAAACCCAAGCTGCAGGAGCACATAAACTCAAAAGAATCCATCAAACCAAATAAGAGTGATTTGATAAACAAATGTGAGATATGGAACACACAAGCATAAATGAACAAAGAAACTAAACAACAATTGACCAAATGAAGATCAAGGCCTGGTGATGGAATGGAAAGAGTAAGCAGATCCTCATAATCATTTACCCAAACATTAGCCTAGTTTGACACCTGGAATATAGATTTGCTCCTTACAGTGCCTAGTAACCGAACCGAGATGGTGAAGCTCCAAGGTGTGCGCCTTTAAACCAGTGTTTGCTCCTTGTTACTCTTCAAATGAGTTGTTGCCTCTAAGTTGACTTGGCTAGATACTCCTTTTGTTTTCTGACGGAGGAGGTGTAACACCCATAATTTATATTTTTTATATTATGTTATTTATTTAAGAAGAATGTTTAAAATTTTAGGGATGTTTTAAAATTTAAGAAAATGTTATAGAAATCAAAATTTTTGGTTGAGTTCAAATGTGGAATTTGAAAGCATATTTGATGTTTTGAAAATTTTGACTCCAACCATCACCACCCCCTCTATATATATTGGTTGTTAAATCTTTGTTTTTTTTGTTTTAAGATAACAAAAGGGAAGAGAGACGTGGGGGAGTGGAGTGAAGAGGAAGAAATATGTCGACGGAAGAATAAAAGGAATAGAAGAGAACAAAAGGCCATGACAAGAAAAATCTATGGTTTTGTCTAATGGATGCATGATGTAGTTTTCTTTTATCCATGGTTTAGTAATCATATAAAATCTTCATTTTATCTGATGTTTCATGGTTTGTACAATGATTTTGTCAAGATAAATGATTGAATAATTTTTCCATGAGGAAGAAAAGGACGGTGTTTGAATGCTTTGAACTCATGATGTTTAAATACTTGATTATGCTTTACATCATAAATCTATCGATTTTCATGATATCTAGAGAATATTACATGCCATGCTGTTATTGTTTTGTTTCTCTTTCATGGTATGTATGCGCTGAGATGGCTTGTTGCATACTTGCATGTAAGTTGAGTAGGGTTGCATGACACCTATCCTTATCAACTATAAATATGCACAAGTATATCTTATGTTCTGCCTCTATTCATTTCTCATGCATCTATTTTCATATCACCTACATAATATTTCATATAACCTTGTTTCACAAGGTCGGTGCAAGGATATCTATTTTATGAATAATTGCATCCAAATTCAGACTTCAATCTCTCTCTATTTTATCATGCAAGCTAGTCGGTTATGAATATATGCATAGATCTTATTAAACTGATGACGAATAGGTTGTTAACATGCATGTGAACTCCCACTTGTCAATGATCAGTAAGACATAAACCATATCCTTTTGTATATAAATATTGATTTGGGTTCATATATATATGGAATATGTGGTATAATAACTAAGTACAACTCCTGTAGATATCCATGTACTAGATATCTATATATAAGTTGATAAAGATATATGTTGTATGGTGCATATAATTTGCTTACATAATATGATAACGTTATTTTTGGTGAGAAAAATAAATTTCTGAATTTTTCTTAAACTTATGGAATGTAATGCGAATGTGTGTTATATTCAACAAGAATTTCCTAATTAGGATAAGTAAGCATAAAACTAGAAGTAAAGTCATGAGTGAGAAGCGACCAAGAGTATAAATGATGAATTTAAATGTGAAGTGAAAGACAAGATCTTGGCACTAAGGACACTTCATAGTTATAAGCCCCAAAAGTGAGAGATAAGGGCACTGACTTGACAAGAACAATGTTTTATCAATGAATCCTGTGGCAATGATAAATCCACAATGTTCAGATCTAATTTCTATGTATGAATGACTTAATTGGCATATGAAACCTTTACAAAGAATTAAGTTAAAAAATATGTGAGCCAGGGGCAAAGGTTGGTCATATGCAACTTATAAGACCGACAATGGATGGTCCATAATGGGGACTTCACAAATTTATGTTAAGAAAATTTATGATGAAGGTGTTCAATTAACAAAAGGATTTCACAACTATGACATATGAAATTAATTAAAGATTTACAATTATTTTATCATTGTAAAAGATTTGTTACAATAATGAATAAAATGAAGAAAACCTATGGAAGTGCGTCATAATAAAGAAAGGTTGAGCATGCATATGACCTATGGATAATTAAATTAAGTGTTAATTATAGTATCGATGGACATGACCAATATGATGGTATGATTATCAAGAAAAAGAAGCCTTTATCTAGATGAATTATTGTGATTTTCTAGGGAGATCTTTTCTCGTATACGTTTTATTTCTAAGCCACTGAATTTTCATCAACTCAACAGTAGTATTAGTATCTACTGTAGGTATTGAATATGCTTAGATTTGATGTATGTTCGTTGGAGACTCTGAACAACAACTGTACACACAGAACCATATAAGGCCGATAAAGTTTTTTTTTAATGTTTTTATTTTATGGATATGTGGTGTAACTACTTCATCTCCCACGAGCATTCTCATGTGTACATACTTCCACTGGATCGTGTGGGGACGGGGTGTCACAGGAGGACTACTGGCATCTCTTGTTTGGATGCTCCACCAAGAAGTCTTGGTGGAATAATCTGGAGGGCCTCAACACTTCTTCCAAAGTGGAGATTTCTGCATTTTGGGAGCAATGGATGGATAAGGATGGCATGAGTGAAAGGAAGAGACATGTGGGATATGCTTCCACACTGAATGTGATGGCCGAGAAGGGTATACCATTCATATTTAAACCACTTAGTATATACCATATAGCATGATATTTGAAAAAGAAAACAAATCATGTATGAGAGATTAAAGCACAACTATGAAACTTACCAATTGAATAAATAGCTTTGAGTAAATACCTGCAAAAGGATCTCAAATAATAGCACAAACCTCTGACAAAAATCCTTCAAGTGATAATCCACCCATTATATTCGTCTCAGCCACATCTTTATATGGTTCTTTTGTCCACGGGCTACAGGAGAAAAATAAATTCAGACCACAGAAAATACAGAAAGATTAAAGTTAAAAGAAAAAAAATACAAAGATGGTAGCTTGTATAAAATTTTGGTTATTGCTCCTTTTTGCAAGAATGGCACTCTTGTATTTCTTCTGAGAAAGAGTTGGTTTTGATGTCCAAAATTCAAATATTCTTACTCCCAGAATCATGCATATATATTTGTAGAAAAAGAACAACTGTAAACTATATTACTGTTATTTCCTATTAAACCATAAAAAATCTTACAATGATATTTTCAATAATAAAGAGAGAATCACCTTTCAGGTGCAGTTGAGAAGAGATCGTCAAGTTCTGCCGGCAGCAAAGCTCCATCCTAGCAGGCCAAAACAAAGGGTAAGAGACAGAGGGATGCAATATGAATATATCAAATAACATAATAAGAACTACCAAAAAAATTTACTACAAGATGAGGATAAAATATCCACAGAATTGTCTTGTACTACGAAGTACAGCTTTTACCGATTGGTTCCTAAAAAGTGGAAGTCTCATAGTGTACTTTTTAATATTTTACCATCTTTAAAAAAATAACGTATAAGTAATATGATACTACTAATCAATTATATATTAAAGTAACGTAAACATAACATTTCCCAATTAGAAGAAAACAATGATATATCAATCTCAAGATAAAACCCAAAAGTTTTTCAAAATACATTCAAAATTATAACTAGGAATTTAATAAAAATAATTAAAATCTACTCATCAAACCTACAAATAAAATATATTGTACTCCAAAACACTCTGTATTGTTAGTATTCAGAAAAGTAATAATTATAAAAAGCTATCAAAGTAAAATCATCATTACCAAAATACAATCAGAATAAGTACATTGGAATTAATCTTGATCAACAGTTTGTTGATGAGGTTTCTTCTATAATAGGGTTCAAATAGGTACTTAACCTATATCTTATTTGGGGTTTACCTATACCCTTTAAAAAGCCTAAATTTTCTGAATGGGCATTTTTGGTAGAAACGGTGGAGGGTGGTAGATTGATCTTATTGAAAAGTGTGTTGGGAGTCATTTCAGTATTCAAAAAAAATGTCAGTCTTGCATTTGCCTATAGGAGTTGTTTGCTATTTTAAAAAGATCAATAAAAAAACTTGCTTTCGAGGAAAAAGAAGTCATGAAGCACCAAAATGGGTATGATACACAATGGATTTGAGGATACGGTAACTTTTGAAAGGGTAGAATATGTATGATAATTTATGGACACAGTATTAAAAACTATAGGCCTATTTGTACATAAAATTTGACTGGAATTGAGATATAGAGTCAAAGGAAATAGAGAAGAATTGAGATTTCCTAGAAAGTAAGGGAATTAAATTTCTCTTTGACTTGGTGTTTGTGCATATCAAGGAAACAGTGAAAAAGTGAATTTCAAATAATTTTGAAATTAAGGGATCATATATACTTGTAAATAAATATTTTCATGCACTTTATTTGATAATAAAGTTTATTAAGAATATTATCATTGTTGAATGAATAAAATAAAAAATATAATGCACCATTTTCTGATTATTAATAAATAAAATACATTACTACCATAAACATTTTTTACAACAAAGTTTACTAAAAATATTATAATTACTATGTAAATAATATAAATGTTAAAGTATATGATTATTTGATGATAATGATTACTAAAATAATTAAATAGTATTAAATAATAAAATATAATACTAACATATACCAATATTTGACAATAAGATTTACTGAAATAATTATATATTATTAATAAATAAAATAATTTACAATTATTTGATAAGAAAGTTAATTAAAATCTCTCTATAACTTAAATAAAATAATATAATATTATCATACATTAATGTTTGATGACAAAGTCTATTATAAACATTATATATTCTTAAATAAATTAATAAAATCTTATCATACAAATACAAATATAAAATAAATATTAATATGCATAATTATTAGACAATAAATTTTCTAAAATCATTATGTATCAAACAAATATAAACTATGTGAAAATCATTAATTTATAAGAAAAAACTCAATAAAACTGAGCATATCATCATGAATTGAGAAGATGGTTAATTCCAATAAAATCTCAAAAGATGTGTAGGGAAATGAATTCCTTGATATTTACACATATTTAGGAAAATAGTGAAAATGAATTTCTATCAAATCATTTCCTCAACTGTGTACAAACACTTTATTTAGATGGTACAACAAGAAACTAAATTCTTCCAAATCAATTCTAGTGCTTTCCAAGTACACAATCCCTCAATATATTTTTTGAAGAACGATAGGCTTTTTCATTAATAAATGAAACCGCCAACTGTACAAATGACCTCGACAATGTGTCAAGGGAAAATGAAAAGGAGAAAAAAGAGCAAATAAAATGTGTTCTATGCAGTGTTCCAAACATCAATCCGTGTCGACATTTCGCCAACATGTGTCGAAATCTTAAAATAAGGATACGACATCTTAAGGTATTTCCTGAGTAATTGTGTTTCGAGTCCGTGATGGTGCCGAGTCGACACATATCGACCGTGTCGACCAACACATTGTGTTTTTCAAGCTTTGCCAACAAGTATCGTCGACACACCCAATAATTGCTACTGACACGGGTGCTTTTCCAGGATGTTACAATTTTCTTCTCTTCCTGGATGCTGTTGTCTTCCTACACGGTAGAACCAACTGATGCTTCCTTCTCTTCCTACGTTCTTCAAAGGTTTTTGGGAAGATTCTTCAAGGATAATCTAAAGGTATGGATTTCCTCCCTGTTTTCATCTTTCCTCCCTCTTTTCATGGATTTTCAAGGGTTCTTCAAGACTTTTTCATGAGTTCTTCATGGACAAATAGATCTCTACTCATCTTCATGGTTTTTTAAGGTTTATTCAAAGGTTTTTCAAGGATTTTGCTTATTTATTTGATTTTACAGCAAATAAGGAGCTTTTTTTTTTTCTGCTTCAGTTTTCGATTAAATACCATAAAAATACATAGACCTTAGGATTTTGTAAATAATATTCTTATTTCTTCATTATTTTTTTTTTATTTATCAGTAACATATTTGATAAATAAAGGTTAAAAAAATTAGAAAATCATATTTTAACCTAATAAAGGTAAAAAATCAGAAAATCAATAAATCTAACCAAAATTACCTAATAAAGATTAAAAAAAAGAAATATTTCGAAATTTTACAGAAAATCAGAAATAATATTAAATGTATAACTTATTATATAAAATATCTCAAAAAATTGTAAAAATCAAAGACATTTTAAAAATTAAGGAAACATATTTTAAATGCATGAGTATCTTTTTTCATATAATTAAACTTATTTAACTTTTTGTTTTCAGTCTTCATAAACTCATTTAACTCGTTAAACTCATCTTCAAGGTTTTTAATGATTTCTTCAAGGGTTTTTCAAGGATATTGCTTATTTATTTGATTTTATAGCAAATATGGAGCTTTTTTTTTTGTTTTTTCTGTAGTTTCCAATTAGATCTACCATAAAAATACATAGATCTTAGGTTTTTGTATAGAATATTTTTATTTCTTCATTTTTTTCATATAATTAAATTCAATTAACATTTTATTTCCAGAATTCATTATGTCGAGTTCTGAGGGATCTTAACATGATGGAAGTAGCAATGATGAGAGATTTGCTAGATCCGATCTAAGATGGTTGCATGAATATGTTGTCAACAACAACAGACATAAAACAGAATGCAAGAACTGTGGGAAGAAAATGATGAATGGGAGTATTACAAGATTGAAACGACATCTTGTTGGTGGATACAGTAATGTCATTAGGTGCAAGTTATGCCTAACAGTCGTTCATGTACAGATAAAAAAGTTACTAAATGGCACAAAATCCAAGAAAAATGATAAGGCAAAAAAAAAAAAAAAGATTTAAGAAGATTTTGTTTGATGAAGGGGAGCATAAGTCCATTGTTGAGAAGATGATAGAATGTATCCTCCAGATTGTCAAATTCAAGACGAGAGAGACATGTATAGGAGAACTACAATAGAGTTAAGAAATGAAGAATTGCATAGAATAAATTCAAAGATTCCATCGTACTGGAAGTGTCAAGGAAAGTGGAAATGGCAGTGGCAGTGCATAGAAAGAAAGGGGTAAAGGCATTGTAGGAATGTTTAGAACATACAATTAAAGGTATGACAGTCCAAATTCAGCAACATGTAGAACTGAAAAGTCGAAGCAGAAGACTATCAAAAGCATGTTTGGAAATGTCAAGGAGAAAGTTGGTCAAACTGTGGCCAAATAAATGTTTTTCAATATTATTCCAGCAAATATTACAAAGAGACCGTATCTACAACATATGCTTAATGTAACAGTCAGAGAAAGTACTAAAGTAGAAACACCAACTGATCATAATATAATGGATAAGTATCTTAAATCAGAAATAAAAGAATTAGAAAACTACATTGACAGCTTAAAACGACAATGGCCAAGTTATTAGATCTCACTATTACGAGTGATGTTTCGACAAGCACTACCAGGAAATAGATTATCAACTTCATGGTCTATTGTGATGGCGGCACAATTTTTTTAAAGTCCATTGATGCTCCTGATGTTATCAGAGATCATAAATATCTTTATAAGTAAATAATAGAAGTCATTAAGTAAGTGAAACCATCAAATGTAATTCAGATTATTACCGATATTGGCAGTAATTTTAAAAATGTCAATGAAAAAATCATGTCCAAGTATCCTATTTATTGGACACCATGTGCTACTCACTGTATTAATTTGATACTCAAGGACTGTAGTAGGACAATGTTACTGAAGAAGACTGTTAGAAAAGCAAAGGTTGTAACAAAATTTATTTACAACCACTCCTACCTATTGGCCTTTATGAGGTCACCCGAGTATTGTAGTGGTGACTTGATTCGGCCTGGAGTTACTCAATTTGCAACAAATTACATTACTCTCCAATCAATGATTGATAAAAGGAATAGACTAAAATACATGTTTAACTGATAAATCTGGAATCAATATAATTAGAGTGACACTCCAATTGGTAGAAAAATAAATTTTATAATTAATAACCAGTTTTTGTATGAGGATGTTCGAAAAGTAGTGAACATAATGAAGTCAGTTTCAAAAGTCCTTCGTTTAATAGATGGTGATAAAAAACCTACAATGAGTTTCTTATATGAGACAATGAAGTTGATGAAAGATGTTGTAAAAGACGCTGCATGCAGAAGTTCAAAGGGGTACATTAAGATTATAAAAGAAAGATGGTCCAACATGCTTCTTCGTCCTTTACATGAAGCAGGTAAGTAATTTGATATATAGATTTATATTAGTCATAACTCATAATTATATTTACATTGCAATTAATTGCTTAATAACTTTTCTTTATCAATGTAGCATACTATCTGAACCCACGATTCCAATACAATTATGATCTCGGGAATCGTACTGATTTACTATCTGCTATGAGAATGGTGATAAAGAAATTGAAGTGAAATGTAGACATTCAAATAGAAACATTGAATGAAATTAAATACTTTAAGAACTAAATATTCGGATTTGGAGATCCTCAGGCGATTTGTGGTCGTACTTGATACCTCCAAGTAAGGATTTGTATATTATTTATTTTATTTCATAATATTACATCATAATTTAGGCAATAAACTAATAATCTAATATAATATTTCATATGAATGGTAGATGTTAAAGGGAACAGATGCTCCAAAATTGAGAAAAATTGCAATAAAGATTTTATCTCAAACTACCTTAACTTCAAGTTGTGAAAGAAATTGGAGTACATTTAATCTTATATATACAAAAAGAAGAAACAGATTGGAAATTCAAAGATTAAATGATCTTGTATTTGTACACTATAATATGAGATTGAGAATGAAACATATCAGAGAAGGTGAAGATAAGGATCACTTTGATCCAATTGATTTGACATATATATACAATGAGAATGAAACGATGATCCTATACTTGAGTAATTGCAAGAAAATGAACAACTAATACTAGATGAAGAATAAAGTAGACCAAGCTCAAGAATTACTACTGAAATGGACATTAATGTTGAAAAATAGATCAAGTCATCTGAATATTCTTGTAGTAGAACTCCAAACTTAGGTGGTAACAATGATACAAATGATTCTTCACAACCACCAGATGATGATGAAGGCGGTGACAGTGGATATACAGCTCCTACAACTGAAGACCTACGAAGAGAAACTCAAAGTCACTCAGTCCATTCACAATAGAAGATGAATTCACACATGCTACACAAGATAAACATCATGGAACCCAACAACCATCAAGACTTGATCTTTTACCGTAACATTATAAAAGAAAACCTCATGATGACATAACAAAGGATACAGATTCTTGGAGTAATTATACTACGAAAAGTTTATTAGAATCATTTGATTCTCTAAATATCCATATTCCTACAGACCATTATGACTGCAGTTCTTATGGAGATCGTTCTTATGGACGTTCTTATGGACAATGAGATTATACATCTGAAAGTAAATGGACGAGAACTTCATCTTCCTATATCCCAAGTCAACAAAGTGAATGAGATATGAACTCCATCATCAACTATGTACCACCACAAACAGAATATAAGCAACAAACTTATCAAGGTCCTTCAAGTCAAGATTACTTCTCCTAGCAGCCTCAACAAGTATTTATTGCACAATATCCACTATTAGATTACTTCTCCCAGCAACTGTCTTGAAACAATTATGTATTACGAAGAGAGTCCAAAATTCGACAGCAAATTCATCTTGCCCACAACATGACTGAACAACAACATAATATTGATAAACCAAGACATTCTTTCTGGTATTAAGCATATATAAGGTAACTTTTATGAGTATTTTTATTTTTAAACATTTATTACGCATTTTTATCTATTATTTATACTTCAGAATATTTGTATTAAGTTCATATAACGTATTTCACTATAACACATGCTTAGAAAATTGATCTAAGTAGTCTTAAATGTAGATTATTGTTTACTTTAACTTATTCTGAAGTTTCAAAGCAAAATTCAAAATTTTTTATTATTTCCATGAACTTCTGTAAATTTACTGTATTTCTGTCTACATTACCATCAATGTCCAACCATGATTCTAAATGTCGATTTCGTGTCGGACTTCGATAAGTTGAAAAATAGATACGTGTCGGAGAAATATCGGTATGTCGAAATCGTGTCGGTGGAAATACGATAAAAAAAAATTATATTTATTAAGAAAACTTCCATTTCGATATCGTGTTGGAGTCATGTCGGTAAATTGAAAATAAGACACGTGTCAGAGAAATTTCAGTGACACGCGTAGACATTTAGTACCATGTGTCCAACACGTTTCCTATTTTTATCGAATCAAAATCCGACACGAAATCGATGTTTGGAACCATGCCCTCATCATCATTAAATTGTAAAGACTATTCACATCCTCAAGAGAAAATTTTGGCAGTAAGATGCCGTTACATCTCTCTGGATTTTCCAATAGGGGTTAATTCGACTTCTAAGAAATGTGGGTTATAAAGGCATGCTCCAATGAGGAATTTTTTTGAAAATGATTTTGTTAAAGTTATGTTTATAATAATATTATTAGAGTTTTATTAAATAGTAGCAGCTTATTAGGTTATTGAATATCCATTTATGTTGGGTATTTAATAAACCCTACATATATATACTCCATGGTCATTAATTAAAGACATACATCATTATTTTTCCTCTAATCTTCACATGGTATCATGATCAAGGTTTTTTTTTAAGAAAAAGATAAAGAGAGAGAGAGGAGAAACGGAAAGAGAATCCTTAACCCCGAGCAACTGATAGGGCTGACAACGACTCAAGTCTAGGTCAGATTATCTATACCGAGATCCATCTTTTTTCATGGGATTTGAGTCCAATACTAGATTCTAAAATCAAAACCCAGATCCATGAAGATAATGATTCTAGGTTCAAGTCTCAAATAGGTCATTCGACCTATTTTTTTTTAAGAAAGTAGATTTTTAATTACAAATAGAAGAGTTTATTACACAACCAAATTTAAATAAATAATTATAATCAACATGATACAAAAAAATAAGCATAAGTATATAAGATGCTTCCTCAATAGGTTTGTAACATCCAACTTGTTACAAAAAAAAAATGATGCTAATAACATTTGTAACAATATTAAACAAAGCATCCTATGTTTCTTTAATGGCCTTGTGTCTTATAGCAAATAAAATAAAATCAACTAGTCAACCACCAACCAAAAATACAAAAAATTAAATAAGGTCGAATCATATTCAATCACATAGAAAAAAGAAAGTTTCCGAATAATTTTGTGTCTTCAACGTTCATCCTCGTCCAAAGTCACAACATTTATTACTTTCGTTGTTCAACCTAACGTGCATCATTAACTTCAACGTCGAGGGAAAGGTGGAGGAGAGAGAAGAGACAGTCGACCTAGAGGAGGGAGAGGCAACGACAAAGAGAGGCGATTGTCAACCTAGAAGGGGAGACGAAGGAGGAAGAGGGGAAGACTAGAAGGGGGAGGCAACTGTAGTGTCACCTGTAGGGCTAAAGGGGGGAGGCGACCATAAAACTAGAAAAGGGACGTGGAGTAGGAAAAAGAGATGACCAAGGGACATAATGGTCGGTGGAGGGGGGAGGCAAATGTCGAGTTGGAAGGGAGAGGCGAAGAAGGGAAAGGGGAGGATCGAAAGGGCAAACAGTTGTAATGTCGCCTATCGGATATTGAGAGAATATTGAGAGAATGAGAATAAAGTTCTGAGAGTAGACGAAATATAAATATATAATAGAAAAATTATACATTAGTTCTTATATTTTTAACTTCTAATATATTATATATATACCTATGTCTATGAATCTAAGTATTTTTAGACTCAAATCCTACTCGATAAATGAACAAGTTTAACAGATCTATGGGTCTCATTTTCAAAATCCATACCCATACCTTACGAATCCAAACCCACAAGTCTTGATCCAAACTCGACCCATTGCTAGCCTTAGTGACTGAGCTTCTTCTCCAACGCCGTTGTCAGACTTCTAACCATCTCCTCCTTCCCGTCGACTCTCCAGCCTCCTACCAATTATTCCTCTCATGCCGTTAGGCCCCTCTAGCACCTTCAATCCTGCTAATGAGTCCATTCAGGACTTTCCCACCACCATCAGCCCTCTTTGACCATCCCTTCCCTCCTGTCGACCCTTCAACCTCTTACCAACTCTTTTACTGGCACCATCAGGCCCCTCAAGGCCTCCTTTGCCACCGATCAACTCATTTAGGACTTTCCCTGCCATCGTCAGCCCTCTTTGACCAACCAAAAGGCAACACCATCCTATTCCATTGTATTCAACTGTGTAAGTAGCCATGTTTGTTAATCACTCCAATGTCTACGCTCCCATCATTTTTTTTCGAGCCCATTGGTGTATGGACACGTGTTGTCTACACATGTTTGTGCCTTTGACTATATTGTTATGGGTGTCTGAAAGGTGTTTGAGCCATATTTGAGCTGTGGTTTCTCCACATGCATCATAGTTTGAAACAGATTAGACTTTGTGCATTTTAACTTGTGAAAAATGATCTCCCACGAAAACATTGATCAAGAATCTTAATGACACATCAGAGAAACTAAATGAGAAGAACAATTTGTTGTAGATACAAAGTTTTGAGACTTTCATTACCACCCATTGGAAGTTTAAGCTGGAAGTTTAAGCACCTCACTCAGTCACCATTTGACGCTAAGGATGCAACATACAAGAATTAGTATACTAATGATGCTACCATTGTCACTAGGTTAGTCAATAGCATGAAGCCCAGTATTGCCCATGGTGTTACGATGCTTTGTCTTGCGAAAAAGATTTAAGACATGTTGAAGACTACATATAGACATGAAAAGAATATTTCCAAGATGTTTAAAATATATGAGCAGTTATTTATACTTAGACAAAGAGACACATAAGTATACGATCACTATACTGTTCCATGAATTCTTTTAGATGAGCTTGATGTTTACCAACCATTAAAAGCTAACATCAGCAAAATGCAACAATACAGAGATGAACTCGCAATAGCCATCTAGCCCTCCAGCCTCCATCCCTAGCTCTCCTCACAAATTCGTGGACTAATTCTGAGTGTTGATACAATTCTTAACATGCAGACTAAATTTTCTAGAGTTCTGCGAATTTCCACTATCACACCTGCTCTAATGTCAGATCAGTTAACTATGACAGCCTCTCAAAGTCGTGGTCATAGCCTTACCAAAAAGGGAAGATGTGGTAGATGTACAAACGATTGAGGACGATTGTGTTGTCAACAATATGAGCAAACTAGACATAAATCCAATAAATGTTGGGACGAATTTGACAAACCATAGTGAACTAATGCTACTACAGAGATAGCTCCCATTATACCTACTACTAAGCAAATTATTATCATCTCACAAGCCGACTACAGTCGTTCCTACATGTAACATCTGTGTCTGGATTTTTCTTCATTAATTTTAAACCATGGAATTTCTTGTGATTATTTGTGTATGGTTTATTAATGGTAAATCCAGTTGAGTGTTGGTTGTGGTTGCTTCTCTGTGTTCTGTGCCTTGTTTTCTCTCCTGTGGTGTGTTTTCTGAGGCCAGTGGGTCAGTCCTACTGTGGGACCCACTAAGGCTTGGGCTTTGACTCAGTCAAGAGCCATTTTTCCTGCGGTGCGGGGCATTTCTTTTTGGCCCTTTCTTCTTCCGCCCGTG
Source organism: Posidonia australis (assembly GCA_024699735.1). NCBI lineage: Eukaryota > Viridiplantae > Streptophyta > Magnoliopsida > Alismatales > Posidoniaceae > Posidonia > Posidonia australis. The sequence goes on along the minus strand of JAMKQA010034071.1, from coordinate 667 downwards.
GGCTGCTTTTCTTCTTCCGCCCGTGAGCCCTTCTCTTCTTCCGCCCGTGAGCTAGCAGGGGAGGGGCGGCCGATCCGTCCCCTCCATAGCTGGGGAAGAGCCAGCGGGATTCCTGGGAGGCAGCCTTGTGGAGGGCTTTATAAGGGCAAGCTCGGTCGGGAAAGAGGCAGGAGGAGCTGTGGGAGTACGGGAGGCAGTGCGTGCGGGTGCTCCGTGGGTTCGCGCGGCTGAGGGAGGCTCCATGCGGGTGCGCGCGCGGCTGAGGAGGAGCAGGGGAGCGTGCGGGAGGCAGTGCCTGCGAGAGGCTGTGTGCGGGTGCTCCATGGGTTCGCGCGGCTGAGGGAGGCTCCGTGCGGGTGCGCGCGCGGCTGAGGAGGAGCAGGGGAGCATGCGGGAGGCAGTGCCTGCGGGAGGCTGCGTGCGGCCAAGGAGGCTCCATGAGTGTGCTGCGGGTTCACGCGGCTGAGGAGGAGCAGGGGTGCGTGAGGGAGGCTGCATGGGGGTGTTGCTGCGGCTTCGCGCGTGGGGAGCTGGCCAGGTACGCGTCCCGCCCCTTCTCTCTGTCTCTGTTCTCTGTTGCAGCACATGCTAAGTAGGGTAAATGTGTGGAAGCATGGAAAATGCATGAAAAATTATGAGAAAAATATGGAAATGATGTGAATAAGTA
>JAMKQA010034070.1:0-31235 GCA_024699735.1 Posidonia australis | reverse complement strand
TATTATTTTAAGTTTTAAATGGAATTTTGCGAGTTAAACGTGATTATTAATTTTGGGATTTAAGGTTTTATTTAATTGATTTGGAATTAGGGTTTTGAATTTTAATTAAGGTTTATTTAGGGATTTTGAGTTAATTAGGATTTATCTGTGGATTTTTGGATTAATTAGGGTTTATTTATTTATTAATTGGGATTTTTGTGTTTATTTGGGTTTTTTTTTTTTGGATTAGTTAAGGTTTTGAATTTTTATTAGTTAAGGTTTTCAATGGATTTTCATTTAATTAGGGTTTTTTACTTATTTATTTGGATTTTTAATTGATTTAATTTGAATTAAGCTTAAATTAGGGTTCTTGTCTTATTTAATGGATTTTAATTCCTTTTCACTTAATTAGGGATTTGAATTTGATTAATTAGGCCTTTTATTGAATTTTAAGCTGATTTAATTGTGTTTTAAATGGATTAGGGTTTTTATTAGATTTTAAATGGATTTGATCAGATTTTATTTAAGTATAGTTTTTATTAGGGTTTTATGGGATTTTGGGTGGATTTTAATTGGATTTTGTGGTTATGGGTTTTATTTGTTAAATTTCAGGTTTAATTGGGTCAGGTGGGCTAGTGTGGACCTAATTTGGCTTGTGTGGGCTAGGGTTTTGGTGGTTGCAACCAAAGCATCAACGGAGAAGCCTACTGCCAAGTGACTTCAAAATCGGGGTGTCTACAGAAGGCAACCAACCAAAGGTGTGACCATGCTAGTGGAACCCTGCACGACCCTCCAACGGTGATTGGAAGCACACGAGGAGTCTCGATACGGTCACGGATAAGATGGTGAATCCGGAGAAGAAGACTATACTTGGAAACACCAAGGAAAGATAAGAAAGGATAAGGAAAAGAGTCGCCACCTAGTCTTTTAATGGAAAGACGAGGAAAACCAAACACGAAGGAAAAATATAAAGAATACAAGGTGAAGAAAACTTGTATGCTTTGTGCCTAATGGACGTAATGCACAAATCAATGCAGGCCAAAGAAAGGGTAAGGATTCTTGTTACGCATGGGGAAGGGGTTAGGCACCCCCATGTGCCCAAGGAACATGGTCTTTCTAGGTTTCCTACATGCTAAATAGTCTGTGCTTGCCTATTCTAAATGCTCATGCTAAAGATGACTGTGAAAACATGCCAAATCAAAGAGAAGAAATGAATAAAAGGAAAAGATAATCCAAAGGACAAACGTAGGCATTGAGAATGCCGCTTTACTGTACGCCCGTGGGTGATGAGGAAAATCGTGAAAATCGAGGAACTCTCGGAAAGCATCACATAAATTCGTGGAAACTCGAAGAAATCTGAGAAAATCAAATTGGGGAAAATAATCCTCAATCGGGACAATGTCGGTATTGTTATGCCTGTTAATGTACGCTCTCGGGCGATAGAAAGCCAAATCAAATCAGAATTGCGAAAGTCGAAAGAAATCCAGAAAACGATGGGAAAACCATGTGTGAAATGAGTTAGAAATGCGTGCACAATGTAAAGAGAAAGGCACGAGAAAAGGTGCATGAAAAAGTGCAACAAAATGTACAAAATGCATGTGAGAGTAAAAAGTGTAAATTCTTGGGGCTTCTGTGCAAAATTCCCAAATTCATAATGAAAATTGAAATTCTGAGGCAAAATCATCAAAAATACATAGAAAAACACATTTTATGTAATTTTAAAGAAATCTAGGGTCAATTGTGCAAATCTGTGCATTTTTGGCCAAATTAAAGATTCCTAGGGGTCAAAATGCAATTTTGGCATTAAAACATGTATTCAATGCAATTCTGAAGAAATTCAGGACAAAATATGCAAGAAAATGAATCCATGTTTGAAAACAGAAGGTTCTAGGGATTGACATGCAAATTTACCCTAGAAAACATGCATTCAGTGTGAAAATATGCATTTAGGTCATATTTAAGCAAATATTTAAATTCCCAGGGTTTAATTTGCAATTTTGACAGAGAAACATGCATTCAAAACTATTTCAACAAAGCCTAGGATTTTTTATGCAAAAAGTGCTAGATTTAAATGCTTGAAAAGTAACTCTGGAGGTTTTTATCTAACTTTTAAGCCTGGAAATTTTTTTTTAAAACTTACAGGGGTTCTTATGTAATATGTCAACACAAACATTATTTAAATGATTCGAAAATATAGGCAGGGACCTAAATGTAAGGAAAGGACCTATTTGTAAGAAAATAAAGACCTAACTGTAAGAAAACAAAAGTATCAGAAGTTTATTCAAAGAAAAAAAAAATTTAAAATTTTTTAAAAGAAAATGAATCGACGACCGTCGACAACAAAACTCCACCGTCAAAGCCTGATTGAAGATCAGACCTCACGGGGAGCAAGAAGAGGAGGAGAGGGAAAGATCCAACGGTTTGATCAAAGGCTCGATGGTCGGAAGAGGATGCCCGTCTCCCTCGCTGTCGTGGTACTTCGGTGACGACACTGCAGAAGAAGGAGGCTTCATGGGGCTACGGCGCGACTCAGGGTTGATGGAAGCTTGGAGGCGATGAGTGGAGCATTTTCCCTCTTCCAGAAGAAAGAATGGGACACTCCTCCCATCCTCGGACCTCGCTCGCCGTCGACGTGATGCACCTCCGGTGAGCTTGGCTGCATGGGCTACCTAGGGCACGAGGCTTGGCTTTGGTGGCTCCGGAGTGCTGGGGACGCATCGTGGAATGTTTCTGGAGGCTTGGAGCGGCACAACGATGCAGGAGGAGCACGATCCATCACTATTATCAGTCATCTTCCTCGACGACGGTGAGACGTCGCGATTCCGGCGAGCTTCCATTGGCACCTTCCACAACGACTGAGCGAGGTTTCGATGGGTGGAATAGCAAGAGGAGGTCCAGGGGATGAAGATCTAATACCTTGGGGCTCGAATCGACCAGTGGATTCCTCTAGTGAGGCCTGAGAGATTGATTCCAGCAAGGAACGTCTCTGGCTCGACTGGAATCGATCGAGGAAGGTAGAGGGAGACTAGAGAAAATAAACTGTAGAGAAATTGAAGCTTGTGAAGGGCGTACCTAAGCTGGCAATGTGCTTGGCCATTGGAGCTCGGTGGAGATGGCTGGAAACTCTGATTTCTCTCCTCCACGAGCTTCCTCCTTGCTCGTCGATCACTCTGGTTGCTCTGGTTGGGATGAAAAAGCGTTAGAGGGTTCTCCTCTCAAATTTTCCAATCTTCCCTTCTCACTTGCAAATGGGTGCTATTTATAGGCTTGCCATGGTGGTTATGGGCTGTAGTGATTAGTTAGATGCTGTTGGATTAAGTGTGAAGTTGCTAGAGTTGTTTTGGTTGTACATGAGTTTGTTAGATTAGTTATGATGTAGTGGAAGTTAGTAGGTTGTTTTGGTTGTTACATGAGATTGTCAGATTAGTTATGATGTAGTGGAAGTTAGTTAAGTTGTTTAGTTTGTTACATGAGTTTGTTAGAGTAGTTGTGAAAGAGTGGAAGTTAGTTAGAGAGTTTAGTTTGTTGCATAAGTTTGTTGGAGTAGATGTGAAGGAGTGGAATTTAGTTAGAGAGTTTAGTTTGTTAGAGTAGTTATGATGGAGTAGAAGTCAGTTAGGATGTTAGGGTTTGACATTAAGGTTTAGGGTTTGACTTATGGTTTATGGTTTGACTTAGGATTTGACCTAGGTTTTAGGGTTTTTAGGATTTTTTAGGGTTTTTGGGGTTGGTTTAGTGTTTAACCTAGGGTTTAGGGTTTGGATTAGGGTTTTGAGTTTGGTTTTTGAATTTTAAATTTGATTTAGGTTAGTTTTAAAGTTTAAGGTCCCAATGCAAGCATATTAGGTGTCTACTATATGCATCACACTTGGATGCCGACAAACCAAAAGGGCAATCAACCGATGCCCAACACACAAGCACTGACATCCCTCTAGCATGCCGCAACCCCAAACCACGCAGTCTACCACTACCCGGTAGGCCACAAAATCACAAAACCATGCCTTGAAAACCATTCTTTTTTTTTCCTTTGCCAAACCATATGCATGCACTTTTAAAACCTTTTATGCATGCCCGAGAAAGCTACTCTCTCCATCTCAAGTCCAAAATCTCTCCAAAAGCACAACTACAGAGACTCGGCTCTTCGCCACACGGTCCCCTCTGGACCCAAACACAACACCAAGCCACGAAGCCTCTACTGCCAAAACAACGGAGCCACTGCTCCCAAACACTATGCCTCAACAAGCACCGAAACAACAGCCTTCTCTAGGCCCTGAGCCTGATTTCCCAAACCAGGACCCCACACAAACACAAACACAAACACAAGCATAAATAGTGTGTCGAACTGCCCATTGCAAAGCAGACAACACTATCCACAAGCAATCCACCAAGGAGCGACCATGGTGTTCTGCACTACCACGGCGATGGCCACCCTATGCAGGAGCATTCACCATCCTACGATTCTCCCTCTCTAGAGAACCCTCAAAGAGCCAACCCCTCCCTAGAAAGGCTGTCCTGTCTCTCAAGACGCTACTAGCTACAGGGCGCGCGTCCCATCTGCACTGGCCAACACAAGGTATGCCTCCTCACGACACCCTCGACATGGTGCTCAGGAAGGAGTCTCATACCTCCACATCCGACGACACCCGAGCCTCAGTGCTCACACCGACAGCAGGAGTGCCATACCTCCCTGTCATGCCACGAAACACCTCAACCCGTGGACCACAACCCTAGCTTCGAAATGACAGTCAAGGAGTATCATACCCCCAAGACCCAACGAATCTCAGCCTCAGGTATCTCAGCCCCCAACGCAAACAAAAAACACTGGAAAACTCTTTCTAAAACCATTTTCAAATCTGCACTTTTCTCTTTCCAAAACTCTCTATTTTGGAAAACCTTTTCAAAATCATTAAATATCCTTTAAAACTCAAGCGACATTGTGCCCAACAGTGGCATGGAAACCAAAGGCTGAGAAACCACAAACCAAACACCGCCTTGACAGCTCTCCTGTTAGGCCCAAGCAAAAGCACCTTGGGAGCGTCTGGGTTCACGAGCACTATGCTCAACCCACAACCACAACCCAAGAAAACACCAATAGTAATGCAAACACAACTAGAACTCACACACTTTGGCACCAAGTGTAAGACACCTATTGGCTCGTGTCCCTAAGGAGTCCAACTAGATCGGCTCAGACATGCGGAATAGTGCCACTGAATACTCTATTCAGTGCACTGTGCACAAAACCACACAAATCCTAGACCTAGGGACATTATCATTATCCCTAAAGTCCAGTCTAAACCATCTAGGGAAAGAATCTACTATTTCTAAATCATTTCATCTTTTATTCTACCCATACCCCATGTGGAATCTTGCTAATTCATTTTAGGCAAACCCTAGACCATTCTAATGATTATCCTAATCATTTATACCATTATGTTTATCTCCCCAAGATTAATACACACACACACACACACACACACACATTATATATATATATATATATCAAAACATAAGATAACTTAATGCAAGATCAGGGCCTTTATCGGCAGACTGAAATGGAACAGTCGACCGAACCTGGGCTCAGGGCATCAGATCGGTAGACCGAAAAACCACTTGGTCGACAAAAAACCACTGATTCGGCAGACCAAAAACGTTCGGTCGATCGAACCAGAAATTTTGTCAACACCCAAGACTCCTAGAACAACATGCCTAATAAATTTGGTCGACCAAAACAAGGGTCTAGGGGACAATCTGCAATGAAAACGACATACCAAAATAATTCGGCATGTTGAACCAGGCTACTACAGGGCAACCCAACATGGAACCCAAAGCCCAATATCAATCCAAACCATGCAAACAATATGTCAAAATGAAGATCTCAACAAGATCTTCCAAACCAGACAAACAACACCGAGATCCATTAAACGGATATCAAGAAAACCATAGAAAACACAAAGGGGACACTATTCACCCCAAACCATAAATACGGCCATAAATGGCCCACAAATGTACAATAAATTCTATATAATTCACTACAATTACCAGCACACTAACATGCACCTATGGTACAAATATGGAATCAAAATAAAATCTACAAGGTGTGTACCTCCATCAATGCCGCGGCGACGCGAGACGGGCGGCGACGCTCCTCCTCCAGCCACGAGCTACTCCTCTCCTCCACGTGACAACGGCGGCACGATGGTGTCTGCATCCTCCTCCTCCCCACCATCTCCCTCTCTCTCTCTCTCAACCCTCTCTCCCTCCTGCCTCCCCTCTCTCTTTTCTCTCCCTCTCCCACGCGCGGGAGGAGAAGGAGAAGGAAGGGGTGGGGGTAGGGCCCAGGGAAGAGAAAGAAAGAAAAGAAACAAAGGAAAGGAAAGAGAAAGAAGGGAAGGAAAGAAAGGAAGCCATAAGCACGAAACCAAACCACGTGACCTTCTACGTCCATGTGACTCGTGCCACCAGGGACCTGCCACCAAACCTCCACGGCCTAGGAGAAACCCACGAAACTCCTATGAGGGCTAGCACAACACCCGAACCACACCGCGCCAAAAAGCCAGAATCCCATAATCCAAGCGTCAAACACTACTGTGATTGTGTCCCACATTAGGCATTGGGGCCCCCAAAGCCTAACATACCTGAATTCACCTTAATTATCTGGCCAATGCACCACTCCTAAAACTTGGGTTTTTACATGTGTAGAGTGAAATAGTGCAAAAAAGGCAAGTTGGATCTCATCCATGTGGTACGAAAATCCAAAGCAAGCTGGACTTTAGCCATACGAAGCAAAATCGCATAAAAGAGGTAAATTGGTCAAAAGAGGTAAATCCACAAAGTCAGGGCAATGCCTACAAAGCCAACAGGAACCCTAACAAGTTTTCTGCATCACAAAACATCACCAGAATTTGCCTAGAAAGGCAGCATTTCATAATCTTTTTATATTTTTGTAAAATTACACATAGGTCCCTAGCATTATTAGAAGGACAGAGAGTGCTCAACATGCAAGGAGTGCTTCAAGAAATAGTCTGAAAATCATGGATCAGTCCCAGGAAGCTTGCTTGAGCATAGATACCCTAAGAAACGTATCGAGGCATCGAAATCTGCAATTTGCAGAAAGGCCCCAAACTTTTATCCCTTAGCAAAACATTTTGAACAATCCTATCAGGAATGAAAAAAATGCTTTATAGCACTTAAATGGGACTTCAACATGCTGCTGGAGCCAACAATTGGTACAAAGAAGTAACTTCTAGAAACATTACGAAAATGCCCTTATAGGTTTCAAAACTACACATTGGTCCCTAACATTTGCCAAACATAGTTTCCTAGAGTTCAAAGAAAACCAATTGAAGTGTGATCCTGCTCTCTTAGCACCACAAGGTCACAGATACTGTTGGAGCATCAGTTAATAACTGTTCTTCAAAAACTTTGTAGTAATGCCCCTATCATTCTACAAAATTACAATGGAGCCCAAACTACCCCTTTCACCTTCAATCATGTTTGGGATTGCCACAGAAGTCACATGGTTAACCCTCTGCAGATTCAACTCCTTCAATCAAGAAAATCACATATATGCCCTTGGTTCAACAAAAGCACAAGTGGATCTCCGAAAGAAGATGCAAACCCAATATAGTAGAGCAACTGAGGCAGCGATCCAGTCTTAGAATCCTCCCAAGGTGGGAACCCTAGCTTTTCGACTAGGTGGGTCCTTTATCCTCTCTTTTCTTTTGTTAGCCGCCAAGTATAATAACTTGTTATCACTCCTCTTTCTTTTGTCAACCCAACAAGTCCGATAACTTATCAGCTCTCCCTTTTATTTTGTCAGCCCAATAAATCCAATAACTTGTCAGCTCTCCCCTTTCATTTATCAGCCCGACAAGTCCAATATCTTGTCAGTCCTCCGTTTCATTTTGTCGACCTAATAAGTCCGATATCTTTTCAATCCCTTCCTTTCTTTGCTGACCCGATAAGTCTGATAACTTCACAGCTCTCCCTTTTCTTTTGTTGGCTTAACAAGTCTCATAACTTATCAGCTCTCCCTTTTCTTTTGTTGGCTTGACAAGTCTGATAACTTATCAGCTCTCCTGTTTCTTTTGTTGACTCAATAAGTCTGATAACTTGTTAGCTCTCCCCGTTCTTTTGTCGGCCCGATAAGTCCGATATCTTGTCAGTCATCCCTTTTCTTTTGTCGACTCGACAAATCTGATATCTTGTCAATCTTTTTGTTTATTTGTTGACCCAACAAGTCCGATAACTTGTCAGCTTTTTCCTATCTTTTGTCCGTCCGACAAGTCTAATAACTTATCAGCTCTCTCATTTCTTTTGTCAGTCAGACAAGTCTGATATCTTGTCATCTCTCTCTTTTCTTTTGTCGATCCAATAAGTTTGATATCATGTTATTTCTCCCCTTTCTTTTGTCAGCCTGTAAGTCCGATATCTTGCTATCCTCAATCGGTAAGTCCGAAACTTATGATTTTTTCGCCTGCAAGTCTGATATCTTGCTATCCTTGATCAGTAAGTCCAAAACTTGCCATATCCTCAGTCGGTAAGTCTGAAAGTTGCTGTATCCTTGGTCGATAAGTCCAAAACTTGCCATCTGTCAACTATCAAGTTTGATATCTTACTATCATTGGTTGGTAAGTCTAAAATTTGTCATACCCTTGGTCAATGAGCCTGAAACTCACCATTTTCTCTTTTCCTTTGTTTGGTAAGTCTATATCATATCCTTTATTCCTTTGATTGGTACGACAAAAGCTTACCACATTCTTTATCCCTCCAATCAATTAGTCTAAAACTTACCTCATTCCTTAGCCAACAAGTCAATGATCCTATCATGTCACCTTTTCTTTGGGTTGATACTCCAAACTATTTGGGTGACATTGTCAACTATCCGGACGACATCTGCCAAATGCTATTGCTCAATAGGCGCATACACCCGATATTCTTGCAGGTTGACTCTAATTTAGTTAAACCCTAACCCTCACTCTAACAAACCGTAATACCCTAACTCAACCCTAAGCCACTCTACTAACCTCCACTCCATCATAACAACCTCAACAAATTCTAATAACAACCTACACTGAAAACCCTAACAACTCTAGCTATCCTCCACTCCATCATAATAACCTAAACAAACTCCAATAACAACCTAAACTAAAAACCCTAACAACCTAACCATGTAAGTCTATAAATACCCCCCATTTGCAAAGAAAAGGAGAAGATGAAGAAAAAGGAGAAAAAAACGTGGCAAAAAGGGAAAAGCCATGGGAGACCACCAAATCAGAGCAACCAGAGGAGCATCAAATCACTAAGGAGACTCGGAGGAGAAGTAATTCAAAGCTCAAGCCAACTCCGATCACCTTCTCCAGCGAGCTTTAGCGACAGAAAATAGTCCACACACACTACCAACGCAGGTAAGCCCCTAATCAAGTTCAATTCTATTGAATTTCTTCCCTTGAACCTTTCTCAACCTCCCTGGAGTTGTTCCAGTTGAGGAACGGGATTCCCTAGCCGAAATTTCAAAGTCTGTGGGTTGTCGAACCCATTTTTCGACGAGCAAGGTGGGGGCATGAATCCTCTATGTGATTCATGTCCTAGAGAGTGTGGAGTAGATAGGCCTACGTACCTCATGCTTTTCAACCTCTCTGGACGCCACGACACCCCCTCTGGATGCCTTTGGATGAAGCTCGCCACCGGTAGCCCTTGCTGTCACTAGAGAAGACGATGCACAATGAAGTTTGACCAGGCATTTCACACATCACAGCTCCCTCCGAAGTATTGGTTAACCTTCCCCTCTCCTTCCTATGGCCTCCAGAACCCTTGAAGCCCCACTCCTAGCCTTGATCACCTCCCGTAGTCAACCTAGCCAGAGAAGACGACGAGCCAAGTCGAGAGAGGAGCCTACATTGTCATTCTCGCATCCAAGCGATGGAATCTCCACCTCTCCACACCATCGAACTTCCAAGATCATTGGATCGCCGCTCCACCCCCTCCAGTAGCTCCTCCCTCTCTAAGCCCAACGCCAGAATCACAATGCCAAAAAGGGAGGTGGGGGGAAGCTTCTGGTCGTCCGAAGCATGATTGGAGTTGACAGATCCTCTTCTCTTTCTTCCCTCTTGCTTATCTAGTCCTGGATGGCTTCCTAGGCAGTCGTTGCTGGTGAGGTTCATTTGCCAGCGATCGTCGAGTCTTTTTTTAAATGTTTCTTTTAAAAAACTCTTTCTTCTTTTCTTTTCTTGCATTTAGGTCCCTACACTTTGCATCTTATCCTTGCATTTGTTTGTAAAACATTTTAATAATGTTTTGTTTTGGAAACTTTCAGATTCACCCTTGCACTTTTTTTTATAAACTTTCAGGTCCATAATCTTTCACAGAAACCCTCAAATTTAGTTTTATTTCATCTTTAGTCCATTGATTTGCACATTTAACAATGAATTTCTGTAAAATTGCACTAAACACATGTTTTTTGGCACATTTACAAATCAAACCCTAGAAATTCTCACTTTCACCCAAAAACACATAGGTTTGCACATTTAACCCTAAATTTCTCTAAAATTGAACTAAACACAGGTTTTTCTGGCATATTTACAAATTAGACCTTGGGAATCTCAAATTTTACCCAAAATGCACAGTTTTGCACATTTAACTCCCACCATCCATAATATTGCATAGAAATATGCTCTTTAGCACGTTTGTAGATTAAACCTTGAGTATCCCAGCCTTTACCTAGAAACGTGTAATTTTTTGCATAAAGGCCCCTAGAAACTTACATGTTTCATCCAAGCATTCATTTGTACATCTTGATACTCTTTTTCAAATATATATTCTCATGCATATTTTATTGTTTCTTGCACACACATTTCAAGCTCTTTCCAAACTCAACCTTCACATTGTTTTCTGAATTTTTTCTGAGTTTCAGGATTTTGATTTGATTCGGATATTCATCGCCCAGGGGCGTACATTAACAAGCTTGACAATGCCGACATGGACCTAAATGAGGATTATTTTCTCTTATTTGATTTTCTCGAATTTTCCTAGTTTTCACTGTTTTACGTGACGCTTTCTGAACAGTTCCAATTTTTACATGATTTTCATCATCGCCCAAGGTCGTACAGTATAGCAGCATTTTCAATGCCTACATTGTCCCTCAGATTATTTTCCATGTCATTTCTCTTTTATTCATTGTTTTCTTAGAGATTTGTCATGTTTTTGCATTCGTCTTAGGCATGTTCATTAGGAGTAGACAAGCATACACACACAAGGTCATGAGCAAGCAGTTAACCATGAAAGACCAAATTCATCAGGCATACAGGGGTGCCTAACACCTTTCCCATGCGTAACATGAATCCTTACCCTTTCTCTGGCCCGCAATGGCTAAGTGTTGCATCCATTAGGCATGGAGCATACATGCGTTCATTTGCATCATTTTCTTGCATTCATATGCATTTTGGTTTTCCTCGTCTTTCCATTAAAAGACTAGGTGGCGACTCCTTTTCCTTATCCTTTTCTTATCCTTCTTTGGTGTTTTTGAGTTGAGTCTCCTTCCTCGAATTCACCTTCGCCATGACCATATCAGAATTCTTCATGTGTTTCCACACACTGAGGAGTCGTGCAGGGTTCCACCGGCATGGTCACAGGAACTAGTGACTCCGCTGGGGATAACCAGATTCTATCTTTCGTGTTGGTTTTCTTGCTTGCTTGGCATTGTTTATACACTTTGTGTTTGTTTACTTGTCCTACTTGTTTGTGCATATTTGACTGTACAAGTTTTTTTGTCATTTTACACGATTGCTATGCCTGAACACATTCACATGACTTGATTCATGCCTTTTGTTATAATGCTTGCTTCCTTTTTCACCTGCCTGATAACACAACTCTAGCACATGCCATGCTCATGCCGTTTGCTTGTTGGTTGAGTATTGGGATGTCGTGATTGTGTGTTTTCTTCCCGTTAGTATTTGCCATGATTTAGAGAGTAGAGACATGATTGTTTCCCTTCCCGGTTAAAATAAAACACACAAATTCAGCTAAACAAATAATAAGGCATAACTAGAGAGAAATGATCACAATCCCCTCTGGTTAATAAAACGAAAGTAAAAGACACCAAACATATGTGCATGAATGATCATTTTAGAAAGCATGTATCTTCTCCTCTCTTATGTCCACCCACAGTCTGCGAGGGATAGTTCTGGTTTCCCGTTCTATAGCTTTGGCGTAGGACGTGTTGCTAGTCTGTCCCTCTGTCTTTGGAGTCATGTCAGTGTTAGTAGAGGGTACAACTCTTTGCTACTATAGGAGTCAAGGCCACCAATGCACCACTCATTCACTGCTTGCGCTCTAGCCTGGATTTAGAATGAGAACCTTATTTTCTGACCAAAGCCAACACCTAAAGCCATGCGTGCGTCCCCTATGGTCAACCCCATGTTGGTCATGCATGGTGTGAGAGTGCACATTAGGACATTCATCTGCATTGTGTGTCATTACATGCCACTTTAATAACTTGCATTTGTCTTTGCATCATTGTTCAGGTTCTGATGCCTATTTCTCTTGCCTATTCACCACAGCTAGCTTGTTGCGAGGTCCTCAACTAGGAGCTCAGGTATCTCTGTTGTGGGTAGCCTCCCGTGGTTGTTTTCTCTTGCCATTTCCTGAGATATTGGTCACTTTTGACAGTAGTTTGTGTTAGAGCTCGTGTGTTTGTCTTTTGTTGTAGCTCCATTCATATTCACTTGCAGTTAGCCATGGCCCAACCTACCAGTGAACCTCCTATTGTTATTCTGGACGACATCTTGGATTCAGTTCCTCCATCTCTCACTTCTACTGATTCTCCTTCTCTCCATGCATTCCGTTTTAGGGTACAAGGGGACTCTGTACCCACTTTGGGGCATTCGTAGGCACTTGTCGCTTAGAAGCCTGTCACCCAATCCACTACGGTGATCAACACTCAGGTTCCAGAAGTGCCTGATGCACCTTTTTCCTTAGGCTTTCTTGTTCCAGGAATTTAGTCGATTGTGGCTACTTCTGTTGTAGGGTTCGTTCCTCACCTGCTCTTGCCTTCTGACTCATCTATCAGTGAGTCTTCTGCCATGCAACCATAGCATCTGACGGCTCTGGCAAAGAGGCTGCAGTGCATGGCTCTCTATCATTGTCCTACCTCTGCTCCTTTTCTTCTGACCCCTGAGGTTACAATATAGACCACCTTAGCATTGTAGGCTCAACCCACAGCACTTTCGCCCTTGCCATTGCCTCAGCTCTTCACTGCTCCAGCGATAGGGGCATCATCTTTGCCTCTTGCACCTTCATTGTACCTTGCACAACATGTGACTCCACCACCTGGTGGCCAGCTGATTGGGCTGGCTGCAGTGCAGTATGCCTCGAACTCATTGCCCCGAACTGTACCGGTACAATAGCTATTGCTCCCTCACCCTACATCTTACACAACACAACATGCAATCCATTCATTCCCTATGCATCAGAATCAAGCTCATCCACACATGTCATCACTACACTTAGCACCTACGCACAGGTATGCTGGCCCATACGCTTCGACACTAGGAGGCGTTAGGGTGGATCCAAAGGAGCGCACACACGTGACCCATACGACATACGTGGCACTCGCATCAACTGCACCTATCTTGTCAGCAGTAGCTTCAGATGCCCTCCTAACTTGGATCGGTGATCTGGAAAGAGCACTTCATCAAGTGCAAGGAGGGGAACACCAGTCCTACCACTTCTGCGACCTCTTGTATTTTCCAAAGGCGACACTCTCCTTGAATTTCCACATCCTGGAATTTGAAAAGTATAACAGTAGTAGTTGCCCAATATCCCATTTGAAGGCATATTGCGGAGTCCTTAGTAGCTTCAGGGCGATAAGAGGCTTCTTTTCAACTTATTCTAGAAAAGTTTGATAGGGCCAGCACTCAGATGGTTCACATCCCTTGACATGGCCTTTATCAAGACTTGGAATGACCTCTCTAAGGTGTTCCTAGTTAAATACTCCTTCAATCTTGACTTCATCCCTAAGCAAGAGGATGTTGTCGCGATCAAGTAGGGACCCCACGAGCCATTTGGGAAGTATGTCGGTCGTTGGCATACACTAGCCTCCCAGATCAACGATAGACCCTCTAACAAGGAGTCTATTGAAATCATTATAAGAGGAGCACAACCAGCGACTTGGGCTCTACTTAGCATTCAGCCCATCACTACTTTTGCATCACTGATTCAGGCTGGCACTCGCATGGAGAGTTCACTAAACGGTGGGAACTTTGCTGCACTCTCGACATTCACCAAGCAGGCCACTTCTTATGGTAACAGGTTCAATGACAACACTGTCAACACCAAGAATTTCAAGAAGGCAGTCATCGCTTTCATCAAGCCTTCTATGAAGCCTACTGGAGTAGAGAGCCAGCCTGATCTGAATCAATTAGCATTTGCACCTAGCTCTCCACACACTACATACACACACACCATCGTTTAACTAGTGCATGACGTCACAACCTAAGTAGAGGCACGTTCGTCGCACTGAGAGCGACTTACTCCACTAGGTAGGCTGTTGAGTGCCATCTTTCCTCAGGTTTTGTCACTTCTACGGCTCCCAGATCCTCGTCTGCCACCAAACCCCCTCCCAAGGTGGTATGACCAAATGTGCATTGCCATTATCATTGAGTCCCGAGGCACTCGAGTGATGATTGCCACACTCTCTAGGATGTTGTTCAGAGCTTGATCGATAAAGGAGCTATTGTCGTCAGCGCGTAGGAGGCAGTAGCCACACTTGCACCAACATCTACACACCCTAGTGTAGCTAAGCTCTCCTCATCTAAGCCTGCAAGTTTCGAAGATGATAGAACTTCAGGGGTTTGTCTTCTCTCTCCTAGCTTTTTCCCAGGGAACTTTTTCGATCCCATCAGCCTTGATCCTTCTCTTGTTGATTCCTAGCTCAGTCTGGTGACACATATGTGCACCATTCCTATTCCCATTCCTTGCAGGAAGTCTAGCCTAAGGTTTGCCAACTTGTCGTGCACTAGTCTGGCTCAGAGTGCACAGATACCCTAAACCCTAGAGTACAACAATTTTAGATACTTCAAATTCAACAATAAGTGTAGTCTTCTCAGCTAGCAACAGAAGCCCTACAACAGAGACTTAAGTCGTATACTTTTTCCTTTGTTATTTCATTCTTTGCATTGTCATCATGCATTCAAAAGAAAGAAAAGAAAAGAAAAGCATGCATCCAAAAGAAGAAAAATACAAAAAACCAAAAATACTTCGCATGTTAATAATTCTGCTTGACGACAAAAATTGGAAAATTTGCATGTGTCTGATTGGAATGCTCTTCCTCAGATGGCACTAGTTAGATGACCAAGTAGCAAGGGAGCCACCACCTATCAAGGCCAGATGAAGTGTCCAAACTCTACAAGATCGCAGCACCTCCAAGAGGGAGATAAAATGCTAGGGTGGATCAGTGTGTGAGCCGAAAAAGAAATATATCTTTGCATAGGTATAAAAGAAACTAGAAGACAAATGGCGAAGACAGAAGTCAACCCAAGAGTAAAAGGCATGTGGCGCAGCTCTATTCCTAACATATTTTGGAGAGGAGTTGAAGCATGCATTTGGTAAATCCACACCTTTGAAGGACTGGCCCTTCTTCCTGCAGCAAAAGCCTCCAACCCAGATCAGGCGCCTTTTAATTCCAAGTCAGGTATAAAGTGAAGTCATATGCCTATGAGGGAGGAAAAGAAATCATGTGAACTCAAAAGAGTAGGTGCAGGACCCTAAAGAGTTTGGCATGGAGTCTAGTCTATCCCACCACCACACAGCGAGCTTCAGTGCCACCTCTTATTCTACGAGAGCCACCCACAGCATGTGAGTCTTTGTAGGTCCAACTGAGGTAAAGGTATCCTCCACCAATAGGCATGAAACTTTCCAACACAACCGAGGGCAAACAAACAAAAATCACAACACACAAAAGTCAAAGCTGATCAATAAAACATGTTTACCTACTTAAGTAATAGCTTCACCCATCATCCATCTGCATATCTCTGTACAATAATAAAGTCTATCACCACCATTACCCTGCTTGCTGTAGTCTTTCTACTTGCATTTCGCTTTGCATTATAGAATTTCATTAAGCATCTCTAATCAGGGACATTTCAACTACACTATGTTCAAAGCACACGTACAACAAGATTACCTTCCAGTGAACAGGCTATACAAACCTGTAGAATCAGCAGCATTGGCAATAATCTCCCCACGGTCAACCAAGTTCCATTGGCACTACCTGAGGAATGTCCGATGAATGCACAGATAGGGACAGAATGGTCAGAATACAATAGTTGAACAAGTAGCAAATCAAAACACCTTCTTTATCAAGCATTATCCGCTAACAACTCGTTTCCCAGCAATCTAGAGCATTTGAAGTTACAGCCAAATCCCCACGTCATTTGGCAACTTGACTCGATACCAAGGGCATCTGTTTTGTCCTAGTACCTCTCTCGATTTACCCTTTATTACCATTTCACATCATCTGTTAAAGAGCATGGCGCTTGCTCTCTGACCAAGCTCACATGGACTGCCACAACCGTTTCTGGAAGTCAGTTCTATTCACCAAGAGGATGTCGACTGCTCTTTGGATAGATCCCGTGCATCAGGTGCTTCATGAGGCACAAACTCACGACTTATGGTGTAGAGAGTCTAGACCAGAATCTCCAGCCAGAATATCTAGACTGTTCTGAGAAAATGTAGCGTAAGATTGTGCTTGTAGCATGGCAGTCAAGTACATATTCCTCTAGGGGAGTGACAATCACTACGACTACAATGCTTACAAAGCCATAACTACAATTGGTCGTTACCACAAGTAGCATCCCTGATCGTAGAATGTCAGTTTTCAATCCATCAGGCCATAGATACCCACTTCCCTCAAAAATGTCAGACACGAACAGCAAAATTCCAGCGAAATCTACGAAAAACATTAGTTCAAAGCAGTCACAGTTTAGGGTGTGCTCACAAGCAAGTACTTCTTGGCAAACCTTTTTTGGCTAAACAAGTTGTCTAGGTCCCCTAGCTTTCTTTTGTTCCTTTCTTTCAACAACATCCCTAGCATTCCAATACCAGGGGCATGTCAACTACCTTTTGGTATTAATCTCCTAATACCAAGGGCATGTCAACTGCCTTTTGGTATTATCCACCTAATACCATGGGCATGTCAGCTACCTTTTGGTATTAATCTCCTGATACAAAGGGCATGTCAGCTGCCTTTTGGTATTAATCTCCTGATACCAGGGGCATGTCAGTTGCCTTTTAGTATTATTCACCTGATACTAGGGGCAAGTTAGTTGCCATTTGGTATTATTCTCCTGATACTAGGGGCATGTCAACTGCCTTTTGATATTATTCATCGATTACAGGGGCATGTCAGCTGCCTCTTGGTATTATTCTCTTGATGTCAGTATCATGTCAGTTGCCCTTTTGGTATCCACCTTCTGAATTGTTACTGACTGCTTCTTGGTTGACGAGTTCGTCTATCATGCTTTCCGAACTATCACCGACTGCTTCTCAGTTGCTGAGTTCATTTATCTTGTCTTTCGAACTATCACAGACTGCTTCTTGGTTGATGAGTTCGTTATCTCGTTCCTGAACCGTCACCGGCTTCTTCCCGATTGACAAGTTTGCTTTTCAAGCTGTCTGAAGCGTCACCAACTACTTCTTGGTTGACGAGTTCGTTTTCTTGCTTTGCAATCCATCATCGACTTGCTTCTCGATTGATGAGTTCGTCTATCTTTTCCTTCTAAACCATTACCAACAGCTTTTTGATTGACGAGTTCCTCTATTCTTGCTTTTGAACCATCATTAATTGCTTCTCAGTTGACGAGTTTGCCTATCCCTACTTTCGAACCGTCACCAACTGCTTCTCGGTTGACGAGTTCAATTATCTTCGTTCTGAATTGTCACCAGTTGCTTCTCGATTGGAGAGATCGCTCTTCTAGCCTTCCGAACCATCACCGACTGCTTCTCAGCTGATGGGTTTATCCATCTTGTCTTCCAAACTGTCACTGGCTGCTTCCCGGTGACGAGTTTGCCTATTCCTTCCCAAACCGTCACTGGCTGCTTTTCGGTTGACGAGTTCACTTTTTCAACCTTCCAAACCATCACCAATTGCTTCACGGCTAACGAGTTCATCCATCTTCCTTTCAAAACCGTCACCGATTGCTTCTTGGTTGGTGAGTTCACTTTTCTAGTCTTTTAAACTGTCATCGACTGCTTCTTGGTTGATGAGTTCGTTATCTTGCTCCTAAAACATCACCAGCTGCTTCCTGGTTGACGAGTTTGCTTTTCCAATCTTCCGAACTGTCACTGACTGCTTCTTGGCTGATGAGTTCATCCATCTTGCTTTCTGATCCGTCACCGATTGCTTCTCGGTTGGTGAGTTCGTTATCTAGCCGTTCGAACCATCACCAACTGCTTCTCAGTTGATGAGTTCGTCTATCCTACTTTCCGACCTGTCACCAGCTGCTTCTCAGTTGACGAGTTTGTTTTTCAACCATCTGGACTATCGTCGATTGCTTCTGAGTTGATAGATTTGTTATCCTATTTTGTTTTCTACTACTAGCCATTTTTTTGGATGTTGTGCTAACCTCATTCTTTGGGCTGATATCCCAAACTATGCGATTAGCATCCGTCAACTTGTCGTACCCTCCGGTCGGTAAGTCCTCTATCCTACCATACCCCATTCAATTTCTACTAGGAATGGTTGGAATCGATGGTGCCCCTTTGGTCTTGTTTCGGATGGACTAGAGTAACCTCTTTCTTTGGGTTGATATCCCAAACTATCAGATTGACATTCGTTAAGGCATCTATCTTTTTGGTCGACAAGTCTGGTATCCTGCCATGTCCCCTTTCTCTTGGATTGGTAGCCTGAACTACCAAGTTGACAATCGTTACATTGTCTAGAGTGGGCTGACAACCCAAACTGTTCGATGGTAAGTCTGACAACTTATCATGCCCATTTTCGGTCAGCAAGCAGTGCGAGTCTTGTTCAGCGCCTTTTTGGCAAGTGTGATAACCAATCATGCCCTTTATGAGCTGAGAAGTCGTCAACTTCTCATCTTGCATCATGCATCAACATATGTCATGCATTGCACGCATCATTCATTCATGCATCAGCATTCATCAGCACATATCTTTCATCACCAGTCGCATTCACCTCAACATTAACACTAGCATTTAATGTTAGCATTCATCATTAGCATTGGTGTTCGTGTTTCAGCGTCGTTCTCATGCTTGCATTTTGCATCTAGGATCTTATGTCTTCATCATGAGTTTGGCATCTATTTCTTGCATTGGCATTTCAATGGCAGGTTATGACTTTCGGTGCAATCATCAACTAAGTGGCTTACTACCAGTCGCTAACACATTCTCATAGCATTGGGGGCAGGGTGTCCTTGTCAACCCTGAGCATCGGCCTCTTTTCCATTCGTCTTTCGGCCTCGCTCAGGGAGGGGCATCTATAGACACCCCAAATTCTTGCAGGTTGGCCCTAATTCAATTAAACACTAACCCTAACTCTAACAAACCCAAATACCTTAACTCAACCCTAAGGCACTCTAACTAACCTCCATTCCATCATAACAACCACAACAAACTCCTATAACACCCTAAACTAAAAACCCTAACAACTCTAACTACCCTCCACTCCATCATAACAACCTCAATAAACTCATATAACAACCTAAACTAAAAACCCTAACAACTCTAACTACCCTCCACTCCATCATAACAACCTCAACAAACTCCTATAACAACCTAACCATGCAAGTCTTAAATACCCCCCATTTGCAAAGAGAAGGAGAAGGGGAAGAAAAGGGAGAAGAAACTTGGCAAAAAGGGAAAATCCAAGGGAGACCACCAAATCATAGCAACCAGTTGAGCATTAAATCACTGAGGAGACTCAGAGGAGAAGTAATTCATAGCTCAGGCTAGCTCCGGTCGCCAGCTCCAATAAGCTCCAGCGACAAAAAACAGTCCACACCCACTACCAACGCAAGTAAGCCCCTGAACAAGTTCAATTTTATTGCATTTCATCCCCTTAACCTTCCTCAACCTCCCTAGAGTTGTTCTAGTGGAGGAACGGGGTTCCCTGGCTGGAATTTCGAGGTCAATGGGGCATCGAACCCATTTTTCGACGAGCATGGTGGGGGCATGAATCCTCTACGTGATTTATGTCCTAGAGAGTGTCAAGTAGATTGGCCTACCTCCCTCGTGCTTTTCCACCTCACTGGAGGCCACAACACCCCCTTTAGAAGCCTTTGGAAGAAGCTCGCCGCCCACAGCCCTCGCTATCGCCGTAGATGACGATGCACTGTGAAGTTCGACTAGGCATTTCACGCATTGTAGCTCCCTCCTAAGTATTGGCTAACCTTCCCCTCTCCTTCCTCTGGCCTTCGGAAGCCTTGAAGCCTCGCTCAGAGCCTCGATCACCTCCCACAGTCAACCTTGGTGGAGACCACGACAGGCTAGGTCTGGAGAGGAGCCTACATTGTCATTCTCGCATCCAAGTAATGGAATCTCCACCTCTCCACATCGTTGACCTTCCAGGGGCATTGGTCGCCACTCCACCATCTCCACTAGCTCCTCCCTATCTGAGCCCCACACTGGAATCGCAATGCCAACGAGGGAGGTGGGGGGAAGCTTCTAACTGTCTGAAGCATGATCAGAGCTGATAGATCCTCTTCCCTTTCTTCCCTCTTGCTTATCTAGTATTTGGATGCAAGATCAGGTGTCAGGGAAGTCTTGGATGGCATCCTAGGCAGTCTTCGCCGGTGAGGTTCAGTTGCCAGCGATCGTCGAGTCTTTTTTTAAAAGTTACTTTTAAAAAAGGCTTTCTTCTTTTCTTTTCTTTTCTTGCATTTAGGTCCCTACACTTTGCATCTTAATCCCTGCATTTGTTTGTAAAATGTTTTAATAATTTTTTGTTTTGGAAACTTTCAGAATGACCCTTTCAGGTCCTTAATCTTTGACGGAAAACCTCAGATTTAGTTTTCTTTAATCTTTAGTCCATTGATTTGCACATTTAACCCTGAATTTCTCTAAAATTGCACTAAACACATGTTTTTCTTGCACATTTACAAATCAAACCTTAGAAATTCTCACTTTCACCCAAAAACACATAGGTTTGCACATTTTACCCTAAATTTCTCTAAAATTGAACTAAACACATGTTTTTCTGGCATATTTACAAATTAGACCCTGGGAATATCAAATTTTACCCAAAATGCACAGTTTTGCACATTTAACCCCTACATTACATAAAATTGCATAGAAATATGTTCTTTAGCACATTTGCATATTAAACCTTGAGTATCCAAGCCTTTACCCAGAAATGTGTAATTTTTGCACAGAGGCCCCTGGACAGTTATATGTTTCATCCATGCATTCAATTGTACATCTTGATACGGTTTTTCAAAAATATATTCTCATACATAACTTATTGCTTCTTGCACACACATTTCAAGCTCTTTCCAAACTGAGTCTTCACATTGTTTTCTAAATTTCTTCCAAATTTCAAGATTTTGATTTGATTTGGATTTTCATCGCCCTAGGGTTTACATAAACAGGCTTGACAATGCCGACATGGACCCGAATGACGATTATTTTCTCGGATTTTCCTAGTTTTCGCTGTTTTGCGTGACGCTTTCCGAACATTTCCAATTTTTACATGATTTTCCTCATCGCCCAAGGTCGTACTGTAAAGCAGCATTTTCAATGCCTACATTGTCCCTTAGATTATTTTCCTTATCATTTCTCTTTTATTCATTGTTTTCTTGGAGATTTATCATGTTTTCGCATTCATCTTAGACATGTGCATTAGGAGTAGACAAGCATACACACACAAGGTCATGAGCAAGCGGTTAACCTTGAAAGACCGAATTCTTCGGGCATATGGGGGTGTCAAACACCTTCCCCATGCATAACAAGAATCCTTACCCTTTCTCTGGCCCACAATGGCTAGGTGTTGCATCTATTAGGCACGTGGCATACACGCATTCATTTGCATCATTTTCTTGCATTCATATGCATTTTGGTTTTCCTCGTCTTTCCATTAAAAGACTAGGTGGAGACTCTTTTTCCTTATCTTATCCTTCTTTGGTGTTTTTGAGTCGAGTCTCCTTCCTTGGATTCACCATCTTCGTTGTGACCATATCGATATTCCTAGTGTGTTTCCACGCACCGAGGAGTCATGTTGGGTGCCACCAGTATGGTCACAGTAGTCAAGTCGGATATCTTGCCATACCCCCTTTTCTTTGTGTTGATAACCTAAACTATCCGGTCGATGAGTCTGTCAACTTATCATGCTCATCTCTGTGCCTGCTTGGTGAACCATCATCCCCTTATTGCGCAATGATTGGCCATCAACATGGCATCAAGCATTGCACTGTCAGCTTCTAGCATATGCATTGCATTGTCTGTATCTAGCATCGGCATCCACTATCAGCATCCTCGCATCCCTTAGCATTGCATATTCAATAGTATTAGCTTTCACTGCATCAGCAATTAACAGTGAGCATCCAATGTTTACATTAGCATCGTGCAAGAACCACATGTCCACAACAAAACTCCATGCACACCCAGCACAAACATTAGCATTCCGCATCTACATCTGCATCTTGGCAACAACTCACGACTTTTGGTGCACCCGTCGAATAAATGACTCTTCATCAATAGCATGTTTTCTCTCGTGGACTCGATTTGGGTGTCTTTCTCAACCCTGAGCATCGGTCTCACTTTTCTCGACTTCCGCTTAGGGAGGGGCATTTGTAGACACCTCGATTTTGCAATCGGTTGGTGGTCAACTTCTCCGGCTAGAATGTGCTCTGAACAATTAGTCGGTGCAACCACACTTCTACCCTAACACCCCACTTAAGCCTAGTTACACTTTCAAAACCCAAAACCTAACCAAAGCCCATATTTTAAGCCCATTTGTGGCCTAGATGAGTAATGGGATGGGCCTGTGATCCATGCAAAGAGTATGACTTAAAAGGGCTGCATCTCGATAATGCAAGTGCATCACAAAAGTGAGGTGTGTGGTTACCCTAGGTCAGTAGCAGTAGGCAAGGGATTGAGTTGTCCTTTCACCAAGAGAATACTACATCTTCACCTCTCATTGGGCTGCATGGATATATGTGTGTGCCACCTCTCATTTGGACCATGAAGACCCCTGTGATGGATTTAATCCTAGCCATACCACCTTGGTGTAATCAGAGCCGTTGTAGGAGGGACCAAGCGAGAATCCACGGACTATGTTTGAACCCATCACCTATAAAACCACTCACCTCCTCCTCCAAGCAACACATTTTGCCTCTGTTCATTCCCATCGACTCCCTATTCAATCCTCTTGCTCCAAGTACTCTCAGTTCTCCACTCCAGATCCATCCACAACCTTCCTTCCTCCACCAATCCCACCTTCACCGTCAGAACTCCACCCAAACCAACCATTGACTAGAGCCATCCCACACCCCTTCGACCATCACATTGCATCCAGACCACCATTCGAGCATCACTAACCACTCTCCAACTCCCCTAATCCCCGACGATTGCTGCATCAATCGTCATCCATTGAGCCAGAGTTTGTCGCCAATGCTAAAGTCCAGCCACATTGGAACACCACCTTTTGGAATAGGTAAGGTTCGCCATCCTTTCCCCCTCACTTTACCATATTCCAGCATTGTCTTGTGGCCATTCCTTGCTTGTTTCAATTTGATGATTGCCTATTTTGCATTCCATCGTGCGGGCAGATGACCATTGATCCTTGTGAGGCCAACAACCCCTAAGGACATGGTTAGGGCCGTTCCAGTGCACCCCAACACTCCACCCTCATCCTCCAATACGTCTTGAGTCTTGTCCAGGCTTCTAGTCACCATTTATGGCCTGCCAAACTCAGGCATGGCTGGACAAGTCCAATGAGGACCGAGGAAGGAGGTCAAGCATCTCCAATTCATTTTGCTGCTTCTTCAGCATTCCTCCTAACCTTCCCTTGACTTCCTAACTGCCCCAAAGGGTCTGCATCTCTTTTTAGCCCCAACCATGCCCGAAGTAGGGAGCAATGTCTAGTGGAAAAGTCTAGAGGTTGGGGGAATGCCTCAATGGTTTCCTTCTAGATCTCTTTGCATGTTTGTCTTCCCCTATGTCCCTACTATATTTATGGATGATTGGATGGTTCTTTACTAGACTCTGTTGCTTGGGGAGGGCGATGAAGGTCTGACATCTAGTGTAGATATCCGGGCCGTAAGCCGATACCGCGTGTGAGTTGCATGGATTGCCCGGTCCAGAGCACCACTAGACCGAGCCATCCCTTTTACTTATAGTTTTCCCGTGGTTTTCCATTTGAGTTTTTGCTTCAGAACAATTTACTTCTCTACTTGGATGTTGACTCTGTTTGTTCTTACATTCAAATGTTTGATTTGATTTTTGTAACTTTTATTGGGGACCATGAAAGTGTATTGTCTGATGCATTTCCCAAGGCTACGAGTATGTGTCGTAGATGGGTTGCATGGTTTTGCCAGATCCAGTGCACAACTAGATTAAGTCAACCTTGTTGATTGCTTCATCTGATTTGATTTCCTTTTATTTCCCTTGACTCAGTATAGTTTATTGCTTTGTCTCTATTACCTACTTTACACATCTACTTTCCTACACTTGTTTTATTTCTTGTGTCATGATGCTTTAATTGCAAACATTTAATTAGCATTCAATCGCCTACATAGCCTCAAATGCGTGTGAGTCAGCCAAGAAAGACTAGGTAATCAGACGTATGGGGGTGCCTAACACCTTCTCCAATCATAATAGGAGTCCTTACCCTTTCTTCGGTATGCATTGACCCATGTGTTGCATCCATTTGGCATGGATTCTTTTTATTACATATTGTTTTGGTTTTATCATTCGATTTTCCTAGTCCTTGATTCTAACAGACTAGATGGCAACTCCTTTTTCTCTTTATCCATGTTTGTTTGTAATGATTCCTCCTTATATGGAGCATCCTTCCCTTGGATTTTGCCTCTTCGTTGTGGCCTCATCAGTCTTCATGTGTTGCCTTACACGAAGGAGTCAGTTTCAGCATGGTTACTGTAGACACCCTATATGCTTGCAAACCCTAAACCTAGACCTAAACCCTAGCACAAAACCCTAAAACTAACTCAAACCCCTAAAATTAACTCAAAATCCTAAAATTCACTTAAATCAAATTCAAAATCCAAAGCCAATCTAAAACCCTAGTTCAAAATCCTAAAACTAACTCAAAACACTAAAAAGCCCTCAAACTAACCTAAGTCAAATTCAAAATCCAAAACCTTGCCCTAAACCCTAGTCCAAAACCCTAAAGCCAACATAAATCAAATCTAAAATCTAAAACTAATCAAAACCCTAATTAAAACCCTACACCAAACCCTAAACCCTAATCCAAGGTCCTAACAACTTATAATAACTACCCACTCTACGATAACAACCCTAACTACTTCCCACTCCACCATAACAACCCTAACTACTTCCCACTCCACCATAACAACCAATAACTTACCATAACCACTTATAACAACCTACCTAGCCTTTGCAAGCCTGTAAATATCCCCCCCTTTGCAAGGAAAAAAAAGGGGGGAGATAAAGGAGAGAAAAACTTTCAAAAATCAAAAGGAGAGTCACCAACGTATTTTCTCTCAACCAAAGCAACCAGAGAGTTCCAGGATCAAAGAGGAAGCTTATAAAGGGGGACAACTAAAATTTCAAGCCATCTTCAGCCACCTCCGGCGAGCTCCGACGGCCAACTCCACTGCCAGCCCAAGTGAACTACTGAACAGAGCTCAATTCTTCTCAATTTCTTCCCCTGGATCTTCCTCAGCCTCCTTGGAGTTATTCTAGTGGGAGATTAGAGCTTAACTGGCCCGAATTGCAAGTTTAGTGGGTCATCGGACCCAATCTCCGGCGATAGAGGTGGGGGCACAAATCCATTAATGGATTCGTGTTCTAGTGTGGGGGAAATTACCAGGACAAATCTATCCATGCTTCTCCACCCCTCGGGACGTTGTGAAACCAGCCCAGCAAGTCGCCAAGAGCAGCTCACCGAAGTCGCACACGCCGACACCGGAGAAGAAAGGTTGTAGAGAACGCAATCTGATGCTTCACGCTCCGCTGACCCCTGGGAAACGTTCTCCAGCACTCCTCTAGCACTCCGGAGCAGCCGTGGTTCCGCATTGAGCCCCGAGTTGCCTCCACCACCGTCGTAACTGGAGCACTGCTGCGATTCGACCAGGAGGTGGAAGAGTAGGGCATTTCGAGCCTCTGGATGGAGGAAAAGGTTCCTCTTCATGTCCTCAAGCCTCCTAGAGCCTTGAGATGCCGTTCCAGTGCCTCCAGAGTCCCCTTCATCCACGATGCCATCGTTGGAACTACGTCGACGACGAGGGCGACAGGGAAAGGTTTCCAGCCATCGAGCTTTGCATCCAAACCGTTAGATCTTTCCCCCTTCCTCTCTTCTTGCTTCCCGTAGGACCTAATGCATGATCAGGCATCAGGATGCCCCGGAAGGGCATCCCAAGCAGTCGTCGATGATGGAGTTCTGTTGCCCACGGCCATCATTTCTTTTTCATTTAATAAAATAAAAAAAAATAGTTTTCTTTTGAATAAACTTCTGAGTTTTTCTTTTTCTTACAAATAGGTCCTTATTTCTTGCATTTAGGTCCCTGCACTAATTTTTAACTCTTTCTAATAATATTTGTTTTGGAAAATTGTAGGGGAACCTTTGTAAATCTATATTAATGTTTTCCAAGCTTCAAATTTTGATATAAAACCTCAGAGTTACTTTTTATACATTTTAAGTCTAGTATTTTGCATATAAAACCTTAAGCTTCATTAAAATTGTTCTGAATGCATGTTTTTCTGTCAAAATTGCAAATTAAACCCTAGATATTCAAATATTTACTCAAATGTGTTCAAACATTGCATTTTAAACCCTAAACTTCACTGATTTCACACTAAATTCATATTTTCTTGGGTGAAATTGCACAACAGTCCCTGAAACTTCAAGTTTTCAAACTTAAGACCATTTTCTTGCACATTTAACACTGAATTACTTCAGAATTGTTTTAAACACATGTTTTACTAGCAAAATTGCATATTGAACCCTAGGAATCTTGAATTTGACCAAAAATGCACAGTTTTGCACACTTGACCGCTAATTTCTTCAAAATTACATAAAATGTGTTTTTCTAAGTATTTCTGATGATTTAGCCACAAAATTTCAGCCTTCATTCAGAATTTGTGAATTTTGTAGAAAAGCCCCTAGAATTTACCTTTTTCACTCACACATGCATTTTGTACATTTTGTTCCCCTTTTTCATGTGTATTTTCTTATGCCTTCTTTCTTGCATTATTCACACACTTCCAACTCATTTCAGGCTTGATTTTCCCATTATTTTTTGGGTTTCTTCTAACTTTTACAATTTTGATTTGATTTGGTTTTCCATCGCCCGAGGGCGTACATTAACAGGCTTAAGAATGCCGACACGGACCCGAATGAGGATTATTTTCTCCAATTTGATTTTCTCGGATTTCTTTGAGTTTCCACTGATTTACGTGATGCTTTCCAAGTATTTTTGATTTTCATGATTTTCCTTATCACCCATGAGTGTACAGTAAAGTGGCATTTTCAATGCCTACATTTGTCCCTTGGATTATCATTTGTTTTATTTTATTCACATCCTTTCTTTGATTTGGTATGTTTTTGCGGTCTTCTTAAGCATGTGCATTCAGAATAGGCAAGCATACACACAATGGACCATTAGCAAGTAGGAAACCTAGAACGATCAAGTTTCTCAGGCGCATGGGGGTGCCTAACCCCTTCCCCATGCGTAACAAGAATCCTTACCCTTTCTTTAGCCCACATTGATTTGTGCACTACATCCATTAGGCACGGAGCATGCATATGTTTTCTTTGCCTTGTCTTCTTTTGGTTTTTTTCCTTTGTGTTTGGTTTTCCTCGTCTTTTCATTAAAAGACTAGGTGGCGACTGTTTTCCTTGTGCTTTTCTTATCATTCCATGGTGTTTCCGAGTCTAGTCTCTTTCTTCAAATTCACCATCTTCACCGTGATCATATCGGGACTTCTCATGTGCTTCCATGCACCTAGGAGAGCCATGCAGGGTTCCACCGGCATGGTCACAGTTACACAATTCACCAAATTGAAACTAAAGTCCCACATATATGTACAAAATTACCCTACAAAACAATCCCTCCAAAATATTCCTTCTCTTGGACTTACACTTTTGGACTTACCACTAGGCATTTATTACTTATTAATAAAGGTAATGTAATGGACTTAACATGAGCATTATGTAATCAAGTGTCATAGGCTCAATAAAGCCTAACTTAAACTTGATTAATTAAATGTTTAACATTGACCACCAAGAATACCACCATCTCTTGCCAACTCTATCGGGGCGACTCTTGGTCATCTATTTTCTCCATGGAGTCCAACCTTTCCAGATGGTGTCCATCCTTGTCTCAGTCTTCCAAGGAAACTAGAGAACACTCACCTACTTGTGATTCATCGACACGGGAAGAATCATCACCACTGGCACATATTGGTGCATCAAGATGTAGGACTCAGCAGATACAAATGAGGTGAGGAGGTACGAAAGGAACGACAACATGAAAAGCTACGTTGGGTTGCTAGTTTGGGGCGATGGGGGGCTTTTGGGATGTGGATTATAAAGGGTTAGTTAGTTGTTTGTAAAGGGTTGTTTCATGCTCTTGAGTAGTAAAGGGATTTTTAACTGGTGGAAGGGATTTTTGTTTGAAATTGTATGTAGAAATAATGTAGGTGATTTTTTCTCTAATACGAATCATTTTGTTTTTGAATGAGATGTTCAATAATTTTTTGTTGAGCTAATTTTGTTTTGAATGAATTCGATCTTGTTCTATTCTATTTTGTGGGTTAATTTGAGTTAGTTTTTAAAAGTTTGAATGGGATTGTAGTATATTCATATGGTGTTTCAACCATGAGTTCTTCATGTATATGTGTTTTATTGCCTTTGGTTTATTGTCCTATGAACTATGGCTGTTTGTTGTAAGGGTCTTCTTTTCTCATATTCTCTTCTATCAAAAAATATCTAACGCTTTCTCAAAAAAAAAGGAAAGAATATTAGTGTTGTTTGTAGCTCCTAATAGTCAACACAACGAAGTTTCTTACTACATTCTCCAACTAAAATATGTTTCTAACAGTAACACTAATACTAATACTAGAAGTACATGGAAAAAAGAACACTAACACTAACACTAATACTAATATTAATAAAATTGTTATCACTAATAGTAAAAATACTTGAAGCAAAAATAGTAACACTGATACTAATAATAGTAAAATTGGTAACACTAATACTAAAGCACAAAAATACTTAAACTAATATTTAAAGTACTGATATTATTAGTTAAGTACACGAAAGTGATTTTATTAGTTAAGTACACAGAATTGGCAAATGTATTATTATATAATATACTAACACTAATACTAATTCTTGTAAAATCAATAACACCAATACTAAAAGAAAAAAATTGAAAATAATACCACCACCAAATACTAAAAGTATATGAAAAAATAACACTAACACTAAGAAAACATAGAAAAATAGCACTAACACCAATATTAAAGTACATGAAAAAATTACACTAACACTAATACTAAAAAAACACAAAAAATGGCACTAACACCAATATTAAAAGCTACATGGAAAGAATAGATAAAATACACTACCAAAAAATGAAAAGTACTATAATATCATAATTGGTTTTCAAAAAAAACTATAATATCATAAATGATAAAACATGACGACTTTAATCCAATATAGCTTACAAGTTTTGGAGTGAATTAATTATTCACTCTAATAAATGTTAGATTTGAATAGTGGTGTAGCCAATAGGTGATCAACTTACCACTATGTAATAAAATTAGTGAAACAAAAGCTGGGTAACTTTAATCAAGGTGAGCACAACCTTAGTTGTCATCGATTGAAGAGTTTTTGAAAGGAAAACAAAACCACTTCCATCACTCTTAACCGGTTTTGCTAAAAACCATGTGTGACTACGTTGGAATTGAACTCCTCGTATGTGTAGACACACGAACAATGATAAGGTCACGATAGAGATGGTTAATCCGAGGAAGGATACTCTACTCGAAAACATTGAATAAAGACAATGAAAGATAATGACAAAAATAAAGTCGCCACCTAATCATTTAAAAATTAGAAAGACATTATAAATGAATGCAAATGAATGTGTGCATGCTTTCTGCCTAATGGATGCAACACATTGGTCATGGCAGGTCTCTGAAAGGGTAAGGACTTTGTGGATATGGATTTGGCGGGTGTTGATGGAAAATTATCACCATGTCCACTCATGTTGATAGTTCTTTGTGATCGCCACTTGTCGATTTGCTTTCATCGGTTGACAAGGTACCTTACGAAGATTGTGGTTGGTGTGTTTGTGTGGGTTCTTTGTTCACTAGGTCGACAGTAAGATGCTACCCAGTGGTGTTCTCGTGCTCATGTAGTATCCTTCTCTTCATAACAAACAAGAAAAATAATTAAAATCTAGATTAGACTAGGTGTAGTAAGAGTAACAAAGATAAAGAACAAGAAACATAAATATGCAACTAAATATTAACCAGGGGGTGGTTCCCTGCAAGCATATGCCATGGGCTAATATTGTATGCAAGTTTTCTTTTATGTTAAAATAATGAAAAAAGGAAGATACTCCTGTAGACACCTCGATTTTGAGGTAACCCAGAAATGAGTATCTGTATGTTGCTTTGGATGTGATCAACCCCTGAACCGAGCCCCAAACCCATTAGCCAGAACCCAAACAAAATTCCTGAGTCAGGTTGGCGCACCAAGTTGGCGCACCAAGTTGGCGCACCAAGCAGGCGCACCAACTAGGCACACCAACCAGGCGCACAGCCGTTTCCAGACCACGACTGTTGACCTTCCATCTTCCGGCTGTTAGCTTTGCAAATGAATGTGCTCGAGAATATCCGAGCCCTTTCGTCTACGAGGCCCTCCATCTTCCATGAGTTACCCCGCTCATAGATCCCTATAAATAGAGACCCATTGCAACCATGAGAGGTACCTTTTTCTAAGATCAAAAGACCCCTTTTGCTGAGAAATTCTGTTCTGAAGCACAGAATTCTGCACTGAGCCATTGTTTTGCACGAGTTTCTCCTTCCACCCAGCG
>JAMKQA010034069.1:0-23767 GCA_024699735.1 Posidonia australis | reverse complement strand
GGTGCCTAACACCTTCCTCGTACGTAACAGGGATCCTTACCCGCATTTCTGGTTTTCGAAGACTTTTCTTTTTTATTGTTTTGCATGATTTTTCATGTTTATGGTTTTCCTCATCTTCCATAATAGACTAGGTGGCGACTCCTACATTTTGCATTCTTATTTTGTTTTTCCGTCGTGATTTTGTCGACTTTTCGCATTTATTTTGCGATCTCTCTGCTGGCATGATTACAGAAACCATCACCGACGGCCTCTCGATTGGTGTGTTCGCTTTTCGGATTTTCAAACCATCACTAACTGCTTCTTGGATGATGTGTTCAGTTGTCCTCCTTCTAGACCATCACCGACTACCTCTTGGTTGGCATGTTTGCTTTATGGATTTTCGAACCATCACCGCCAGCTTCTCGGTTGATGTGTCGTCTATCCTCCTTTAGAACCATCACCAACTACCTCTCGGTTGGCGTGTTCGCTTTTTGGATTTCCAAACCATCACTAACTGCTTCTCGATTGATGTGTTCGGTTGTCCTTCCTCTAAACTGGCACTGACTGCCTTTCGGTTGACGTGTTCGCTTTACGGATTTCTGAACCATCACCGCCTGCTTCTCGATTATGTGTTTGATTGTCCTCCCTCTAGACCATCACAAACTGCCTCTTGGTTGGCGTGTTTGCTTTTTGGATTTCCAAATCATCACCGCTACTTCTCGGATGATGTTCTTGGTTTCCTCCCTCAGGACCATCATCGACTGCCTCTTGGTTGGTGTGTTCCCTTTTTGGATTTCTGAACCATCATCGCCGGCTTCTTGGTTTATGTGTTAGGCTATCCTCCTTCGGAACCGTTACCGATTGCCTCTCAGTTGGCATGTTCGCTTTTTGCAATTTATGAACCATCAACGACTACTTCTCGGATGATGTGTTCGGTTGTCCTCCTTCTGAACCATCACCGACTACCTCTCGGTTGGCATGTTTGTTTTTTGGATTTCCGAACCATCACTACCTGCTTCTCGGTTGATGTGTTTGACTGTCCTCCTTCGGAACCGTCACCAACTGCCGACTACTTCTTAGATGATGTGTTTGGTTGTCCTCCTTCTGGACAGTCACCGACTGCCTCTCGGTTGGCATGTTCACTTTTCGGATTTCCGAATCATCATCGCCTGCTTCTCGGATGATGTGTTCAGTTTTCCTCCCTTTGGACCATGATTGACAACCTCTCGGTTGGCGTGTTCGCTTTTCGAATTTCTGAACCATCACCGACTGCTTCTAGGATGATGTGTTTGGCTGTCCTCCCTCTGGACCATCACTGACCGCCTCTCAGCTGGCGTGTTCGCCTTCTGATTTTTGAACCACCACTGACTACTTCTCGGATGATGTGTTCGGTTGTCCTCCCTCTGAACCGTCATCGACGGCCTCTCGGTTGGCGTGTTCTCTCTTCGGATTTCAAAACCATCACCACCTGCTTCTTGGATGATGTGTTCGGTTGTCATCCCTCTGGACCATCACCGATTGCCTCTCGATTAACGTGTTCGCTTGTCAGATTTCAGAACCATCACCGCCTGCATCTCGGATGATGTGTTCGGTTGTCCTCCCTCTGGACCGTCATCGACTACCACTTGGTTAACGTGTTCGCTTTTCAGATTTTGGAACCATCACCGCCTACTTCATGGATGATGTGTTCGGTTGTCCTCCCTCTGGACCGTCACCGACTACATCTTGGCTGGCGTGTTTGCTTTTCGGATTCCCGAACAATCACCACCAGCTTCTTGGTGGATGTGTTCGGTTATCCTCCTTTTGGACCGTCACCGACTACCTCTTGGTTGGCGTGTTCTCTTTTCGGATTTCCAAACCATCACTGACTAATTCTCGGATGATGTGTTTAGTTGTCCTCCCATTGGACCGTCACTGACTGCCTCTCAGTTGGCGTGTTCGAGTTTTCGATTTCCGAACCATCACCGCCTGCTTCTCGGTTGATGTGTTCAGCTGTCCTCCTTCAGAACCGTCACCGACTACCTCTCGGTTGGCTTGTTTGCTTTTCGGATTTCCAAACCATCACTGACTTCTTCTTGGATGATGTGTTTGGTTGTCCTCCTTTTGGACCGACACCGACTGCCTCTCGATTGGAGTGTTCACTTTTTGGATTTCCAATCCATCACCACCAGCTTCTCGATTGATGTGTTCGGCGGTCCTCCTTCGGAACAATCACCGACTGCCTCTCGGCTGGCGCGTTCGCTTTTTGGATTTCCAAACCATCACCGACTGCTTCTCGATTGATGTGTTCCATTGTCCTCCCTCTGAACCATCACCAACTACCTCTCGATTGACGTGTTCGCTTTCCAGATTTCCGATCCATCACCACCTGCTTCTCGATGATGTGTTCGATTGTCATCACTTTGGACCGTCACCAACTGCCTCTAGGTTGGCGTGTTCGCTTTTCGGATTTACGAACCATCACCGCTTGCTTCTTGGATGATGTGTTCGGTTTCCTCCCTTCTGGACCGTCACCGACTGCCTCTCGGTTGGCGTGTTCACTTTTCAGATTTTCGAATCATCACTGCCTGCTTCTCGGATGATGTGTTCGGTTGTCCTCCCTTTGGGCCGTCATCGACAGTCTCTCAATTGGCATGTTCGCTTTTTAGATTTCTGAACCAATACTGACTGCTTCTAGGATGATGTGTTCGATTGTCCTCCCTTTTGACCGTCACTGACTGCCTCTCGGCTGGCATGTTCGCTTTTCGGATTTTCGAGCCATCACTGACTACTTCTCGGATGATGTGTTCGATTGTCCTCCCTATGAACAGTCACCGACTGCCTCTCGGTTAGTGTGTTCGCATTTTGGATTTCCGAACCAACATCGCCTACTTCTCAGATGATGTGTTCGGTTGTCCTTCCTTTGGACCGTCACCGACTACCTCTCAGTTTGTGTGTTCGCTTGTCGGATTTCCGAACCATCACCGCCTGCTTCTCGGATGATGTGTTTGGTTGTCCTCCCTCTAGATCGTCATCGACTACCGCTTCGTTAACGTGTTCGCTTTTCAGATTTCTGAACCATCACTGCCTACTTCTCGAACGATGTGTTGGGTTGTGCTCCCACTCGACCGTCACCAACTGCCTCTTGGCTGGCGTGTTCACTTTTCGGATTCTCGAACCATCATCGCCGGTTTCTTGCTGGATGAGTTCGGTTATCCTCCTTTTGGACCATCATCGACTGCCTCTTGGTTGGCGTGTTCACTTTTTGGATTTCTGAACCATCACCGACTACTTCCTGGATGATGTGTTCGGTTGTCCTTCTTCTGGACCATCACCGACTGCCTCCCGATTAGCGTGTTTGCTTTTCAGATTTCCGAACCATCACTGACTACTTCTCAGATGATGTGTTCGGTTGTCCTCCCTCTAGACCGTCATCGACTGTCTCTCGGTTGGCGTGTTCGCTTTTTGGATTTCCAAACCTGCCTGCTTCTCGGTTGATGTGTTTGGCAATCCTCCTTCGGAACTTTCACCAGCTGCCTCTCGGTTGGCGTGTTAACTTTTCAGATTTCCAAACCATCACCGACTGCTTCTCGGATGATGTGTTTGGTTGTCCTCCTTCTGGACCGTCACTGATTGCCTCTCGGTTGGCGTGTTCGCTTTTTGGATTTCCGAACCATCACCACTTGCTTCTTGGTTGATGTGTTTGGCTATCCTCCTTCGGGACCATCACCGACGACCTCTCGGCTGGCGTGATCTCTTTACGGATTTCCAAACCATCACCAATTGCTTCTCGGATGATGTGTTCTAGTGTCCTCTCTCTGAACTGTCACCGACTACCTCGTGGTTGACCTGTTTGCTTTTTAGATTTCTGAACCATCACCGCCTGCTTCTCGATGATGTGTTCGATTGTCCTCCCTTTGGATCGTCACGTACTGGCTCTCGGTTGGCGTGTTAACTTTTCGGATTTCCGAACCATCACCTCTTGCTTCTCCGATGATGTGTTCGTTTTCCTTTCTCTGGACCGTCACCGACTACCTCTCGGTTGGCGTGTTCGCTTTTCGGATTTCTGAACCATCACTGACTGCTTCTCGGATGATGTGTTCGATTGTCCTCCTTCTAGACCGTCATCGATTGCCTCTCGGTTGGCGTGTTCACTTTTTGGATTTTCGAATCATCACTGCCTACTTCTCGGATGATGTGTTCAGTTGTCCTCACTCTGGACCATCATAAACAACCGCTCGGTTGGCGTGTTCGCTTTTTGAATTTCCGAACCATCACCAACTGCTTCTTGGATGATGTGTTCGATTGTCCTCCCTCTGGACAGTCACCAACTGCCTCTCGACTAACGTGTTCACTTTTCGGATTTCTGAACCATCACCGACTACTTCTCGGATGATGTATTTGGTTGTCCTCCCTCTGAACCATCATCGACTGCCTCTCGGTTAGCATGTTCGCTTTTCGTATTTCCAAACCATCACCTCCTACTTCTCAGATGATGTATTCGATTGTCCTCGCTTTGGACCGTCACCGACTGCCTCTCGGTTTGTGTGTTCGCTTGTCGGATTTCTGAACCATCACCCCCTGCTTCTCGAATGATGTGTTCAGTTGTCCTCCCTGTGGACCATCATCGACTACCTCTCGGTTAATGTGTTCGCTTTTTGGATTTTCGAACCATCACCACCTACTTCTCGAATGATATGTTCGGTTGTCCTCCCTCTTGATCGTCACCGACTGTCTCTTGACTAGCATGTTTGCTTTTCGGATCCCTGAACCATCACCGCTTGCTTCTTGATGGATATGTTCGGTTATCCTCATTTTGGACCTTCACCGACTGCCTCTCGGTTGGCGTGTTCGCTTTTCGGATTTCTGAACTATCACTGACTGCTTCTCGGATGATGTGTTTGATTGTCCTCCCCCTGGACCGTCATCGACTGCCTCTCGGTTGGCATATTCGCTTTCCAGGTTCCCAAACCATCACCGCCTACTTCTCGGATTATATGTTCATTTGTCCTTCTTTTGAACCAGCACCGACTATTTCTCGGTTGGCTGATTCGCTTTTCTGCTTTGTCTTCTTTTGCCAGGTGTTTTATTTGGATCTTGTGTCAAGCCACTTTTGGACTGGTATCCCGAACTACCCAGGCAACACTTGTGATGCCTGATGGATTCCCCATTCTCCTTGTTCTTTCCCTCATTTTAGGCTAGTAGCCCGAACTAACTGGATGACTTCTTTGACCAGTTGCTTTTCGGTCGGCAAGCACCATGAGTGTTTCTCGATAAGTGTGATAACTAGTCATGTTTTTTTGGAGTTGATTGGTCGTCAACTTGTCGGCATTTGTCATTAGTATTGGTTTCTGTGATTTTGGCTTCGTTGGTGGCGTTCCGGGTGGCAGGTCATGACTTTGGAACTTTCATCGACTGGTAGCTGGTTGCTAGTAGCTAACACTTTCTTGTAGCTTCGGGTAGGGTGTCATTGCCAACTCTGAGTAGTGATCTCCTCCTCCTATTCCTTTTTCCTTGTAAGAGGGGGCAGGGTGTCTTTGTCAATCCTGAGCATTGGTCTCTTTTCCATTCGTCTTCCGACCTCGCTTAAGGAGGGGCATCTATACACCCCAATTTTGTAGGATTGTAGGTAGTCTTCGCTGAGTGGAAGTGTGTTTGTTGGATTCTCAATCATTATCACCAAAGCCAACTAGACATCTTCACCTTGTTTTACCCAAAGAACTAGCCCAAACCTCTGATTCAACCTAAAACCCTAATGGATCAATTAGTTCACCAAACCAAAATCTAAATCTTAGTTACATCTCAAACCCATCCAAATCTATGCAAATCCACCAAGCTAAGTAGACTAAAACTTAATTACATCATAAACCAAGATCGTACTTGCAAATCTCTTTTAGGCCCATTCACCCATGCAAGCCCACAACTTAACCTGGGTCTCATCTACAAACCCTAACCTAATCATGAAATTGATCTTCACCTTCCATTCAAAAATATGCAAATCCTACAAACCAAGATAATAACATAAGACCTAATTGCACCCTAAATCCAAACATCAATCCAAAATCAAACCCAAGCCCAACTTCCTCCAAATTAGCCTCCATCAGCCATTTTGATATCAGACCAATGGCCCCAATGAACTGATCACGTAACCCATCATCACCTAATGCACTTCATGCCACCAACAGCCATCATCACCTCCACTTGTTAAACCCTAGTAGCCACTGTCCACGTGTTTGGGATCCATGCACATATAGGAGATAGGTGAAGGGATGGTGGCAGGTTGTTAAGAAGTTGTTTAGGTGGTTATAGTTTTTTTTGAGTAGGTTGTTAAGGTACCGGGTTATTACGGGTTCAGTTGGTGGTTTGTTGTAGCTGGTGGTCTTCCTTGGCTATAAAAGGGGACTGACGGTGGACTGAAGCAGGGGGGAGAAGGATATTTTCATCCAAAGAAGGGTGATCTTCAAGCTTCTATGCTCGCCGGAGTTCACTGAACCCAATCCACCTCATCGGCTGGAAGAGAAGAAGAGAGGAGGGAAGGAGGCTTGAGCAAGAGATCAACATGCACACTTAGCCCCTCGGATCACTTGTTCGCTTCATCCTCTTCCTCACCCCTCGATGGTCCCCTACAAGTTCCAGCTCCCAGTGCTGCTGAACTCGAGTCAGAGAGACCGTCATCACTGGAGAAGACACTGAACTCAGGTAAGTTTGTCCACCTCTTCGTGGCTTGCATGCATCAAAGTAGCTCCCAGGTAGGCATCTCTTCATTATCCTTCATCCACGAGGCCGTCTTGCCATGAGAAAGAGAGAGAGAGCATCGCGAAAACTAGATTGTCGTCGAAACCACACCACAATGAGCTGAGCCATGCAGGAAGTAGAGGAGGGAGCCTGAAAGCCTCCATGCCTTCGATCACTGGTCTCCTATCCACCCTCCAACCACTTGCGACCACCAGTTGCCCTTGAAATATTGCAGAGGAACCACTATAAGTCTTTATTAATGTTTTTTAGGTTTAAAATTTTGACATAAACCCACTGGTTTACTTTTCTTACATTTTAAATCCAGCTCTTTTGCATAATAAACCTTGAACTTTACTGAAATACTTTCGAAAGCATATTTCTCTGTCAAAATTGCAAGTTAAAACCTGGGAATTTACATATTTGCTCAAATGTGACATAAATTGCATTTTAGCCCCTGAATTTCCTTGATTTCTCACTAAATGCATTTTTCTAGGGTAAATTTACATGTCAGCCCATGAAACTTTTTGTTTTCAAACATGGACTCTTTTTCTTGCATATTTTACCCTGAATTTCCACAGAATTACATTAAATACATGTTTTAATGGTAAAATTGCATTTTGACCCCTAGGAATCTTCAATTTGACCAAAAATGAACAGATTAGCTCATTTGACCCCAGATTTCTTCAAAATTTCATGAAATGTGTTTTTCTATATATTTTTGATGATTTAGCTTCAAAATTTGGGTTTTCATTCAGAATTTGGGGTTTTTGCACAAAGGCCCCTGGAATTTACATTTTTACACTCTTATATGCATTTTTCACATTTTATTGCACTTTTTCATGCATATTTTCTTGTGCTTTCTTCCTTTCATCATGCATGCATTTATAGCTCATTTCAAACTTGGTTTTCTCATCGTCTTCTGGAATTCTATCGACTTTCGTGTTTTTTATTTGAGTTGGCTTTCCATCGCCCGAGAGCGTACATTAACAAGCTTATCAATGTCGACATCATCCCGAATGAGGATTATTTTTCCCAATTTAATTTTCTCAGATTTCTTCAAGTTTCTGTTGATTTGCCTGATGCTTTCTGAGAATTTCTCGATTTTCACAATTTTCCTCATCGCCCATGGGCGTACAGTAAAGCGGCCTTCTCAATGCCTACATTTGTCCCTCGGATTATCTTTTTTCCTTTTATTCTTTTCTTCTCTTTGATTTGGCATGTTTTCCAATCATCTTTAGCATGTGCATTTAGAATAGACAAGCATACACCCAATAGACCATTGGCAAGTAGGAAACCTAGAAAGATGGTTGCATGGGGGTGCCTAACTCCTTCCCCATGCATAACAAGAATCCTTACCCTTTCTCTAGCCCGCATTGTTTTGTGCATTACATCCATTAGGCACGGAGCATACATGTTTACTTCATCTTGTTTTCCTCTTGGTTTTTTTTTGTGTTTGCTTTTCCATGTCTTTCCATAAAAATACTAGGTACTGACTCTTTTCCTTATCCTTTCTTATCTTTCCTTAGTGTTTCCGAGTCTAGTCTTCTTCTCTGGATTCACCATCTTTGCCGTGACCGTAACGGGACTCCTCGTGTGCTTCCACGCACCGTAAGGAGAGCCGTGTAGGGTTCCACCAGCATTGTCACATCCTCAAACTCATAAGTAGGAATAAAAACGTTCTAGCCAGGTGAACTCAGTCTCATACTCAAGCACCGACTTTATGCCCTGCTCTAGACTTCAAAAATCTCGGCAAAGCTGCTCCATCACTTAAGCGGGAAAATACTTGTCATAGAGGGCCGCTTTGAAATCCTTCCATTGGATGCTAATAGTGACTGAGTCCGGGAACTTCAGCTGCCTTACAGACTTGCTATCTGCCTCACCATCAAGCAGATAAGTCGCCAACCGCACCCAATGCTACTCTAGGCACGCCATGCTCTTTAGCATATTCACCACCTTCTCCAGCCAGGCCTCTTTCCCCTCAGCACTGACCTTGCCCTTGAACGACGGCAGGCGAAGCTTCATGAACTGGTTCAGCCACGGGTTACCCGACGGCTCACTAGCACTACTCTTGCTAAACATGTGAGAGATCCCGTGTGCCAAACTCCTCAGTTCCACACGAACTGCTTTCCATCTACCTACATCTTCACGGGGCTCAGTCTCCTCGATAGGGGCCTTGCCTTTACTACCATGAGGAGGCATCCTGCTAGAGAAAGGCAAAACACCTACATCACAGACAAAGTAACATCCAAAAAATCATGAAGAAACCAAGTGCAGACTCTACCGTGCATGCAAAACCTATGGAGTCTCTAGACCAGGCACCCTAGGTATAGTGCAACCTAGTGAACCTGGAGCTCTGATACCAAATCTGTAATGCTCCGAATTTCCCATAATAATTTACAACAAATTAAATTATACGAAATTAAAAGCTAAACATAAAAATATCAAACTACCAGGAACTTGTGTGTGCGGCTACGAGACTCAAGACTATATGCACTATGCAAAATCCACTACATGCCTACACCTACAACCCAAAACAGAAGTCACCTAGCACGCACCCCACGAAAAACGGTGGGAAAACGAAACCATAATTAATTTTCTTTTAAATTCATTTCACAAATCATTTTCTCTAAAATTCCACAAACCAGGACCACACCGGCCAAAACCACAACTGGGGCTCTACCAGCCCAAAACCACAAGCACGACCATCAATGGTCAAAACTACACATAGTGAGTTAGGAAGCTCAGCGCCACAAGCAATGCACCGAAGAGCCACCAACGACATTCGCACTGCCACGATGTGCCACCCAGTGCACGAGCCACGTCGTCCCACGATTCACCCACCTAGAGAACCCTCGCATAGCCAACCCCTCCTTGGGAAGGATGTCTTGTCACTCAAGATGCTACTAGCTACGGGGCATGTGTCCCACCTACACTGGCCACCACAGGGTATGCCTCCTCACGGCATCCTCTATACATAGTGCTCAAGAGGGACTGTCATACCTCTACACCCAACAACACCCAAGCCATAGTGCTCATAGTGACAGTTGGAGTATCATACCTCCTCGTCATGCCATAAGACACCTCAATCTGTGGACCACAACCCTAGCCTCGAGACGAAAGTCAAGGAGTCTTATACCTCTAGGACCCAACGTCCCTCAGCCTTAGGTATCTCGGCCCCCGACCTCGACTAGGGAGACGCTCCCGACCACCCGAGAATGTCGTCACATTCCCTGGTCTTGACGACTCAGTCCCACAGTGTCTCGGCCTGCACACAGAAAACCATTTTCCAAAACGGACCAACCAATTCTTTGAAACCATTTTATATCTTTAAAAACTCTTCCAAAATCTCAGCAAAACGGCACATCAAGTGTCTCAGAGGACCACCACTGATGGCCCACAATCCCATCTCAAAGTGACAATACAAACTAATCCAGAAAACCATCGAAAAAAACATTTTTATAAAAGCATTTTGGGCCCTGATTCGGCATGCCAAAAAAAGGTTCGGTATCCCGAAAGGCCCTGGTTTGGTAGACCGATTGGGATCGATCGATCGAATCAGGTCAACGGTCAACACTTAGGCCAAAATTGGTATATCGAAAATGATTCGGTCGACCTTCCAAAATCGGACAACCGAATTTTGACCAGAGGACCAAAACTGACAGGAAAATGGCATACCGAAATTGTTTAGTAAACCGATTTCTACAAAAAATGGAAAATGACCCAACCTCAAACATCTAAAATCACCCATAGTGAAACCTTCAATCGGACCCCCAAAACAAACACCAAAAATCTCACATAAAACATAAGATGTAGACCCTTGAGTCTACTCCAAATCCCAACAAACAAAACAAAAATCCATTCACCATGCATCAAGATATAAATTAGCAAAGGCAGAAGGGTCAAAACGACTCAAAACTCAACTACTACCATTAATACACATAAATACTCATAAAATCATAATAAATTCTAGGAATATAAATTTACCTAGATTTCATGCATTCTAATTAATTTCTACCATTTTCATGCTCTCTATTCATGGGTTGGAGGTGTGTACCGGAGAAACGCGCTCTAGCGATCCCAACCCTTGTTAGGGCTCTCACAACCACAGGGGCACAAAACCGGAGCTCCACATGCCGCCATGAGCCATCGCACGCCTCTGCCCCTTATTCTCCCATTCTCAGGCTCTCTCTCTATTCCTCACCCACACCCACTAGTAGAGACGGGAAGGAGTGAAGAAGAAGAAGGAGAAGGAGTGGAGGGGGAAAAAGGGAAGGAGGGAAGGAGACTTGCCTGGGCTTTGGTGTTCCGCCCCGCTTGGTTGTCACTGGAAATAGGAGAGGAGAAGTTGGCAAGGACGAGAAGAAAGGGAGATGTGCTAGAAAAGACTCACCCCATGCATGTGTTTTATACACAAGGGAGGAAGTCGCTGCACATGCACACCTACACATTTCTAACCACAAGACGCACAACACGAGCCAACGAGTCCCACCCCAAACACTCCCACCAACTGGCCCACGAATGCAAGCCCCACATGAACCCACAC
Source organism: Posidonia australis (assembly GCA_024699735.1). Classification (NCBI taxonomy): domain Eukaryota; kingdom Viridiplantae; phylum Streptophyta; class Magnoliopsida; order Alismatales; family Posidoniaceae; genus Posidonia; species Posidonia australis. Next base: position 12,531 of record JAMKQA010034069.1, on the reverse strand, counting down.
CCGGGCCCACAAGCATAGTGCCACAATCCACAATGTCAACCATGCACAAGGACACACAATAGAAATCAACTCACGATGCCCAAGCCCAAAAGCACAAAACCACACAAATGGGCCTCGGAACTGTAACACCCGTCCAAGAATAAATTCATTGAAATGTAAATAATTATAAAAGGAATTTTACAGGTGTTACACCTTCCTTTTAATTACCTACTCTAGAAAATAAAGTACTGAAAAGAAAATTGTACGAAAATAAAAGACAAGTCTTCAATGCAAGAAAGAAACTATTTACAAGATTTATGGGAGTGCGTGCCTCTAGCCCCTTCTTGCTCAAAGGGGCATGGCTGCAGGTTGGTGAAGAGTACGGTGAGGTTGCCGAGGTCAAGGGCATCGACGTTCCCAACTTCCGTTTCTTCAGGGAGTGCTTCGAATGGGTTGCTTGTTGAGATGTTCGAAGGTGGAGGATGCTTTGGAGAGCTAGGCGAGAGATCAGAGGCTGGGAGAACGTTGTCAAAGGCTTCTTTTGAGGAGAGCAGGGAGACATCCGGAGAGAGAGGAGAAGCTTCTAGGGTGAGACGAGCAACTTTTGGGAGACTGAGGGGGGATCTAGGAGCTTGGATGGTTGGTGGTAGATTAGCAATCCTTTTCAGAGCGAGGCTACTCTCGAACTAAATCCCAACTACCAAGAAATGGTCTGACAACGTCCAAGTCAGTGGCTTAGTAAGATCCTTTGATAGATTCCAAGGGTACCCTAGCCCTGTTCCATTGTGCTCCTCAGGCGTCTCGAGCGTGCCTACTATTCCTTTCTCTTGACATCCCAGCTTGTAGCCTATGCGTAGGAGAAGCTCCCATGGTCTTTGCATGTGTTCTAGGAAAGGAGATGGGGTTGCATCTATGCTTCGAGGCACAAAGATTTACATTACATTATTTACTACCTTGGTAGCTAAATCTTTCTTTTGGTAGCATCGATGTGGTGGTTGGGACGGCCATACGGTGTGCCCCAACTTCTGTTGGCTCATCTCCCTTAACTTTTTTCCTTTGGTGAGGGAACTTTATGCATTGATGGTGTGGGGAGGTGACTGCCTTGATCTCTTCAATCCATCAACAACCTAAGATGAGCTGATAGGAGATATGTACATCGACTATTATCAACTCAGTCTCTGTTTCTATCAGGCCAATGGCAACCATGATGTTGATTTTGTCATATGCCCTTTTTGTGTTATCGTCATACCCTAACACAGTTAGGGCCGCTAGGCTCATTTGATTTTCTTTAAGTCCAAGTAGATTAAAAGTATCAAGGGAGCATATATTTAAAGTTTCTCTTGTAGCAATCAATACACCAAGAAGTTCAAAATTGTTTATTTTCACAGTGACACATAAAGGCAAAGTCCTTTTTTCAGGAGGAGCTAGTTTAGAGTCTGTAAAAAACAAGGTTGGTTCAACAAAGGATGCAACCGCAACTGCACTAAAGATTCCATAGGCATGTCTTCTAGCACTTGGGCTTTCTTCAAGATGTCCAACAGGATGTCACAGTGTCAATTGGAGGCTTTGATTAACTCATAGATGGAGATCTTCGCCTACTTCTTTCTTAGCTGCTCTAGGATGTCAAACTCTCCCTCTGTTCTTCTAGGTACTTCAAATTGTCATTGTAAGGGAGGTGAGACCCTTTCCATAGTGGTTGGAGGTAGCGTGACTTGGTTTGAAATTTGGCCCATTCTACTGATAAGGGCCTATTATGAGCTTTATGGGCTTGGGCAGACCTGATCAGTGATTTAGGCCTTCTCAGTAGGGGCTTCCCCTAGTTCTTGATCTATCCATGGAAAAGGAGTGATGGGCCTTCCTACATAGGGCCTACATAGGGTAGTTGGACATGTCTTCGTGTGAGGTTCATACTTGTCCTGCCCTGGACTCCTTGAAAGCTTGGCTTGTTATTAAGCCAGTAAGGGTCATCAATCCATCCTCCTACCCACCACCCATTAGGCGATTGTGAGTGTGGTTCTCCAATGATGGGCTCTAGTGGCGTCTATAACCAAGTTATCTCCTCATCTACATCATGATCAGCTTAGATGGTAACTACCCTCCCTTGATGCTTGAATTTGGGGCACTGATGTACTGGGGAGGCAATGACCATGATTTCTGCTAGCCAAGATCTTCCTAGAATTAGAGGCTCAGCTAGGTCTTGTTCCATGACGACGACCGTTGTAGTAGTAGTCAGGGAGCTGATGGTAATGTCTAGTTGAGCTGTACCGACCACCTCTCTCATGCCTCGATCATATGCTACGCAGGCGAAATGGTGCTTAGTGATCCAGTCTTCCTTAGCACCTACGTAGTCCAGGGTGGATATGGAGCATAGAATCTTACTAGCATTAGTGTCAACAAGCATTCCTGTCAAAGGAAAGTTGTTGACCATCACAAAAGTGACCAACAGGAGGGTGCGCTCTTCTGGTGGCAGTAGCTCCATATCTTTGAAGGTAATGTCCACCCGATCAATATCTGTGACACCTTCTCAAGTTGGTATGGTATGGTCTTCATGATCTACTCCATCAGGTAGTTGCTTCTCATAGGTGAGAGGGTGTCAATGCTATCCAGGAAGTTGGTATCACCAGCGAGCTCGTTTGGCTGAGGGTCCCATGTATCATCTGTCTCCTCTTCCCATTCTTCATCATACGAGACTTCCAAGATTGGCATCTCTGGCTCCTTAGATTCTTCTTCCTCAGCATCAGGTGATCCTAAGTCCAGGTTCGCTTCTATGCACTGAAAGGTCACCACTTCAGTTGGAGCTACACGTTGTTTGTCCTTGGTGCACACATGGGCCATGGCATGATTTGATAGAGGGTTTTGATGTATCTACATCTTGGGTTGACCTACCTAAGTTGTCCTCAATCTCTCATTGAGAGTAGTCCACATGATCTCCTCTTTGTCGTTTAGATCATATATCTTGTCTTTTACCATAAAACACTCGTCTAATGTATGTCTATTCCTCTGGTGGTAGGGACAATACTTAGTCATATTCGTGTTATGAGCATTTAGCTTTGGCATCAGGAGCTATAGATCTATGCTCTCAACCAGCATTCAGATACATCACTGAGCACTTCTGGGAGTGGCGGATGGTGCTGCCATTATGGGCCTTTGTAAGCCTGAGGTGGGGGGACATTGTAGTAGCTTCTTTACCCTTGTTGTTGCCCCTATGGCTGCCCCCTGTACTGATTGTTTGGTTGTGCTTGTTGCGCATACATGGAGTAAGTTGGCGGCTGCTGCTGTTGCCATTGCTACGGCTGTGGGCATTGCGGTTAATATTGCATTTGAGGCCCTTTGTACTAATTTGTTTGAGGCTGTGGGAGATGTTGATACTGTTGGGTCAAGGGTTCTTGATGCTGATGATCTTTGCATCCCTTCCGACCCTACTACGTTGAGATCTATGCCACGCCCTCTGTAATCGCCTCTATGGTGTGCCTAGTGGCCTTCTTCTTGTTTTTCCCTTCAAACTCCAGGAAGGGTAAGTCGTCTTTGTTGCGTAGGACTTTGGCAACACGTTGATATAGCGGGGGGTACATGTGGAAGTCCCTCATAAGTAGGCCTGTCCTGAGGGCACCAGTAGTATTTTTGGCTATGATTTCCATAGCCTGACTCTCTAGGATGTAACACTCAGCCCTGGCTGCCATGCCCCTCCACTGACTTGCATATGTGATGAAGTCTTCGTTTGGATTCATCTTCTCTACAAAGAGATCATTGATTGTAGGCTTATGTGTCACATGGTGGTTGTATTGGTTTAGGAAATTCTCCTCCATCGTCTTGAAGTCACGGAGATCGTGTGTTGTGAGAGTATCAAACTACTTCAATGCCTCCCCTTCCAATGTCTTGAAGAATAGGTAGACTGTGAGCCCTAGGTCATACTTGTAAGGGAGGACATCCATGGTGAACATGGCTAAGTGGTTCCTTGGGTTGCCAGTTCCATCGTACTTCCTCATCTTTGGTAGCTTGAATCCTGACAGTAGGGTGAAATGCGAGAACTTTGAAGTGTCAAAGCTAGTAGGAGTTTTTGAGGTGACTTTTGCCTCCACCAATGCTTCTACAATAATCCTTTTGATTTTTGGACTTTGGATGGATGATTGCCCCTAGCCCTAGTATCCTTGAGCTTGGTACGGTTGGTATGGTTGAGGGGTGCTATAGGGTGGAGCAAAGGATGAAGGCTAACGATAGTACGTAGGTAGTGGTGCTTGTTGGGGTGTCCCTATGTAGAGTGGTGGAATGTGGCCTACGGATGATGGAGGGTGGGTGAATGGGTAGGCGTGGGTAGTGGCATAGGATACCAGTGGAAAGTTGATGGTAGGGCTCAATGGTACTATATAGGTGTTCCCTTGAGTGGGCCAGGTAGGCGTGGGTAATGGGCCTTGGTGTGAGCTCTAGGGAGAGGGCCCACGTATGAGTGGAGATTGTGGGTTCCCTGTAATTCCCAAATGTTGATGCTATGCCAGAAATTGGTGGACTTGATTAGCTGCCCTTTCGAGCAATTGATGAGAGTTAGTTGGCGTTGACCTTGCTCCAGTGGGTAAAACATTGTAGGGTTGAGAGTATCCTATCTCCTCCTCTTCCTTGATATCCTCTTCAATGTGTTGTCCTTGGGCTTCAATTGTAGGAGGAAGTGTAAGGGTAGAGCCTCCAGATGAATAATCAAAAGGAATAGACACGTAAGGGAATTGATGGCAAGGTTTGTGTTGTTGGAAGCTCGAGGTGTCTAGCTCTCCCATAGAGGTTGTTGGAGTATTGAATAGGAACTCATGCTACCCATGAACCTTGCTAGCTTGAGATGTAGGAGGTGAGGAGGTTGCCATGTTTGTGGTAGTTTGGGTTGTGCTTGGTGTGGGAGTCATGTCAAAGGGGTCGATGTATGATCTCAACTACATCAGTTGAACCTCAAATAGTGTGACCATGCCCACTCGGGATTCTGGCACGGAGTCGCACCAAAGGGAGAAGGCCACAACCATGTCAAGATGATGAAGGCGCAAGATAGGATAAAACGAAAGAAAAGGAGTTGCCAGCTAGTCTTTGAAGGGAAAAACGAGGAAAACCACAAACAAACCACAAAAGCGATGAATGCATGAGATGAAAATGAGAAGGCCAAATGTCTACAAACTATAGGATGGGTAAGGATTCCTATTACGCACGAGAAAGGTGTTAGGCACCCCCATACTCATGAGAAACTTGGTCTTTCTAGTCCGATTTGCTTGCTAGAGGCTGAATGAATGCTTGTTAAGCTTAGATTGTGCTCTAATCATGCTAATATGAATGCCAAGTCAAGATCAGATGGATGTGCAAGATGCATGCGAAAACTGCGAAGAAAACCACACGAAATGATGGAATAACGAAATATAGTGCGACAAAGAGAAATCACAAGAAATGACGATGTTTTTGACGAGAATGGCTCAAAAAAGCATATCGACATCAAGAGCATCAAGAATGTGATCGACCCAAATGATTAGAATTGTAGAAAACATCACGGAAATCAAAATGAAAAAATTGCAAAGAAGTCCGCACAAAACGGGCAATTGGCGACAAGTAAAGAAAATCACATAAAATGATAGCATTTTTGAAGATAACAGTTCGTGAAACTAAACTAATATCAAAAGGATCAAAAGTGGGGTCAACCTAAATCAACGGAATCATGGAAAATGTCATAAAAATCAAAAAGGAGAAAATAATTTGCAATTAGGCCAATGTGGGCCTTTAGGCCAGTTAATGTATGCCCTCGAGCAATGAAATCCAAATCAAATTGAAAAAATCTGAAAATGTGGAATAAAGGGAATCAAATTAAATGTCAAGCGAAGGAATTTGAAACATGATATAAGGAAAAATCCATGGAAAACCACATAAGATGCAGGCTTGCTCGAAAATGGTGGGATGATATGCAAATGTAATGAAATGTATGCAAAATGCATGAAAGTGTACCTAAATGTAAAGGATGCTGAGGAATGACTGAGACAAGGATTATGCATGACTGAGTGCAAAAACTAACATGCATGTGCATGAATTGGTGGCATAGGGGCAATTTGGTCATTTCAATGGCTAGATGTGATAAATGTGTGCAAGCAGACGATGCATGGTCTAATGTATGCAAAAGGTATGAAAAATGTCAGGAAAATGTTATTTACAAGAAAACACGAAAAGACAAGGTTTTAAAAACAAGAAAATAATGTAAACATGATAAAGGACAAGTACAGGGACCAAAATGCAAAATTCATAAAAAAAGGGGAAAGATGATTAAAATATGTTTAGTACCTCTTATCTTAATGTGCATATGATGGATTAAAAGAAAATATTCGCACTGAGATGTGTGAAAATTACACCTTGGTAATTTCCTAAGAGTTTAAGGTCTAATGTGCAAAATTCTCACATAAATTGCAAATGTGACTAAAATGTGAAATTAAAGATCAATTTACAATGGAAACATGATTTTTAAATAAAAACAATATTTAAGTGCAAAATTATAAATAAAAGAAGTGAAAAATGTCAAAAGGGGGTGTGAAAACAATTAAAATCCTAAATGATGAATTTGAAATTAAACTAAGGGCATGGATGCAAATTTCCGATACTCAATGATTGTATGCTATGAATTCAGGGGCTTACATGCAAAATTTCAGGGCTTAAATGTGATAAAATTAGACTTTTATGATGATTAATGTGATTATGATGTCTTTCAGGGTTTAGAATGCAAATCTCACAGGAAAAATTCATTTTAAAAAGCTCTAGAGGCTTAATGCAAAACCTAAGGACTTAATTGCAAAGAAAACATGACTTTAAGGGTTTAAATGCGAGAAAACATGTATTAATGCAATAATCATGAAAAATTAAAACATATAAGGGTCATATGCAATTTTTACAGAAACAAATAAAGAAATAAAAGTTATTTAAAACTACAAGGGCTTAAACATAAAGAAAAGGACCAAAAATAAATGATTTAAGGACCTAAGAATAAAAACCTAAAACTAATTGGGCCAATGATAAAAAGCTATTCTTTGAAGTTCGCCGAAGGATCGTCGACGTCTCCGCTCCGACGTGAGCTTCGGCAACTATCCAGAGGCATTGCAGCGGCGAAGAAGCCCTAGCGGTGGTCTAGGAAGCTAAAAAGGATGACGGCGGAGTTCTCCAGAGTGGTGGACTGGGCTAGGGTGGCCTGAGACGTCTCCCCCACTTCTAGCTCTTGTGAGAAGCTGTCGACGTCGGAGAAGATGACGGCAAAGGGAGCTGGCAGTGACACGATGATTGGAACGACGTGACGAGGACCAAAGAAGCTTCAAGGAGGCACGAGGAGACTCCAAGAGGCATCGACAAAGACTGAGGTGGTCTAAGGTGTTCCCCCCGTCTCGTGTGCCAACAACAGGCACAACAGAGGTAGGCGTGACGCTCTATGGCCAACGATGGTGGTGTGGCTAGACATCGTTGGATCAGGCATGAGTTGGAGGGGGAAATGGCCGGAGATCACTGGAGATCAGGGAGAGATAGTTGTTGATTGGGATTTGACGTCAGAGATCTCGGGATCGCTGGAGATGGCGTCGGAGTTTGCAGGGGTGATCACTTGAATTATTTTTTTATTTACTAAGGTTTTCGATTGAGAACTATGAAATGGATATATTGGGCTGAATTGGCCTGGGTTTTGGGCTTTTGTTTTAGTTTCTTCTTTGTTTTAGTTTTTAGGGTTTTAGTTTGTTGTTTTAGGTTTTTAATTATTTGTTTTCTTGATTTTAATTAAGTTTTTTATTTTGTGATTTAAGGTTTAATTAATTGGTTTTAAATTAGGGTTTTTTGGGTTTTAATTAGGGTTTTGAGTTTAATTAAGTGATTTTAAATTAGGGATTTTGAGTTTAATTAATTGACTTTAAATTAGGGTTTTTAGGATTTAAATTATGGTTTTGAGTTTAATTAATTGACTTTAAATTAGGATTTTAATTAGGATTTTGAGTTTAATTAATTGATTTTAAATTAGGGTTTTGGGTTTAATTAAAAGACTTTAAATTAGGGTTTTTAGGATTCTATTATTTTAGGGTTTTAGGTGCAACACTCCACGGCCAAGATGGCGGCATGGCTGCTCGAAGAGACACTAGGCGGCGAAGCGGAGCTTTTGGAGGTGGTCGTGAGCAGCGAGAGTGTTTGGAGGGTTCTAGTGGCTTCACGACGGTAGTCTATGGTTGATAGAGCTACAGCGTCATATCTCTGGCCATTAAAGGCCAGCTAGACTCATCCTGAGCGATGGGAGTTCAAGGAGGAGGAGGAGAAAAAGGGAGGAGAGGCCCATGGGGCCTCCCCTAGACCTAGGAAGGCATTGTCCTCGCCGGTGGTGGTGAACCCACCACTGGAGGCAGAGACGACGATGAACAGGGCCTGCCCACTTCGGCAAATCGCGATCCAAAGGATAAGGGAGAGACCTAAGGGCTTACAGGGGCAAGGTTCAAAGCTATAAGGGGAAGGAATTACCTGAGGTGGCATTGTTTCTCTTGGAGATGCTCAACGGTGGTGGTTCAGGGGGATTCTAGGTTGCAGGAGATTGAAGGAGGTTGTCCTGAAAGTGGGGGGATTGATGGGTTGGCTGGGGAATTTCCTTTGTGGACTGAAGTGCTGGAAGAGAGAGCCGAACTATCAACGGAAAATCCTTTTAAACTCTAGTGAGGCCTCTCCGCGTCGTTGATCCTCCTCCTCAGAGGCTAGACGTTGTTGGATCAGGCGTGAGCTGGAGGTGGAAATGGCCAGAGATCATGGGAGATCAGGGAGGGACAATTGTTGATTGAGATTTGACATCGGAGATCTCGGGATTGCTGGAGATGGTAAAGGAGTTTACGGTGGTGATCGCCAAAATTATTTTTTTGTTTTCTAAGGTTTTCGATTGAGAACTATGAAATGGATATATTGGGCTGAATTGGCCTGGGTTTTGGGCTTTTGTTTTGGTTTCTTCTTTGTTTTAGGTTTTAGGGTTTTAGTTTTTTGTTTTAGGTTTTTAATTATTTGTTTTTGTGATTTTAATTAAGTTTTTTATTTTGTGATTTAAGGTTTGATTAATTGGTTTTAAATTAGGGTTTTTTGGGTTTTAATTATGGTTTTGAGTTTAATTAAGTGATTTTAAATTAGGGTTTTGAGTTTAATTAATTGACTTTAAATTAGGATTTTTAGGATTTTAATTAGGGTTTTGAATTTTTTTTTTTTTTTTTTGGTCTTGGAAATTATCGAGTCCCAGTTGACCTTATATTATATAACTAGGGATCAAAAAGATCAAAACTACATATAGGGAGGACATCAACCAAAGCCCCATAGAGAAGACGAAGAGCATGATTACAACACATGCCCACCCCAAATACAAGGTCGTCCAGCCCAAAGCGCTGAAGCACCTAAACAAACAAGACAAAGAGAGAAGACTATTTGCGCCTGATACGTAGGTAGGGCAAGCCACCCTTTTCCAAACACAGAATCCCTTTGACATAATTCGGATGCTCGAATACATTACACGTTCTTTTGAACTGCTGAGAGTCAACGCCAAAATTAGCCAAAAAATCCGCTAACGCATTTTCCTCCCTGAAAATGTGAGAAATTAATCTTGTTTGCTTCACCTGGTTAGAGACTCCCCTCCACTCATTTCGGAGCCTCCAGTCGAAATAACGACCCACCTGTAGCATATTGACAAGGATCTTCGAGTCTGATTCAATAACCAGGTCGGACAGCTCTAGCCCCAGCTGCAGGTACAACGCCAAGACATCAACGGGAGGTTTAGTCCAGTGGACAATGATGTGAGAAAGCTTGACTGTGGAAGTACCAGAGATATTAAAATTATGAAGAATGTTAACTTCCTCTTCATTCATACACTTGAGGTTCTTCAGCAGAAAGCCAAAGTCTGTTGTCCAACCTCTAATGTTCAAAAGAATCTGATAGACAGAAAGGACTTTGCCCCCATATCTGTTGGAACACCTGGCTTTCCATAATTCCCAGAGCACAGCAGCTACCATTAAGCGTTGGAATTTCTGAAGGACGGACTCTTTACCCCTCTTGGTAAAAAGTTTGTGCAACCATTGAGAAAAAGAGTATTCTGACAAAATGCCCAACTGAAAGCAACTGGCAAACCATTTCCAGCAGATGGAGGCCCATTCCCCTTCAAAGAATAGATGACAAACATTTTCCGTTTGTTGACCAGACTTGCAACATACACATTTGGATGGCAGGGCAAAACCCATCTCCTGAATTTTATCATCCGTAGGAAGTCTACCCCAATATAGTTTCCAGAGAAAGAACGAAATTTTGGTTGGTAGGAAGGCATCCCAGATGCCTAAGCCCCACCAAACAGGATCCTTCTTGACCCTACACAAATCCCAAGCAGACTTGACCGTGAACGAGCCATCCACATTAAGATCCCAGATCAAAGAGTCATCTTCCTCATTTATATCAATCTGAAGATCCAGTATACCATATAGAATATCATTAGGGAGTCGAAGATTAAATATAAAAGAGAAATTCTGGAAAGCCTCCCTTAAAGTAAGGGTTGGGTTCTGAATGTGGGTATCCGTAATCTCAGCAAGGACGCCCAGATTGAACCAATTGTCAAACCAAAAGCTGACCCTTCCCTGACCAATAGGCCATTGGATATGATCCCTCATTGCAATGCAAGCCTCCTGAAGTCTTTTCCATCTAGCAGGACCCTTAACAAGAGAAGGATCCTCAGCCATCTCACCATATCTCCCCCTTATAAAAATTGCCCAGAGAGAATCCCCAGTTCTCACCCTCCAAGCAAACTTCATGCGATGAGCAAACATAACATCCCTAAGATTCCTCATCCCCAAACCACCCTCTGCAAATTTAGAACAGACTGTGTTCCAAGACAACCAATGTCTCTTGTGAGTGCCTTCCTGATCTCCCCAAAGAAAGTTGGCAAAAATCCTATTCAGCCTATCAAGGACAACCGCAGGGATGTCGAAAATGGAAAGCATGTGGATAGGAATACTAGACAACACATGTTTACTTAGAATGATTTTGCCCCCTTGGGATAAGAATTTGGCATTCCACCCCTTGCCCTTTGCAAGATCTTATTCACTAATCCCTCAAAATAGATCTGTTTACTCGTGCCTTTGAATATAGGGCATCCAAGATAGGTAAACGGAAGGGAGCCTCTAGGGAACATAGTTAACTGTTGAACCATCTTAACTTGAGAATTATCTAGGTTCTGAGAGACCAGGAAGAAACTTTTGGTTGGATTAATCTTCTGTCCTGAAGCTAATTGATACACAAGCATGAAATCCATAATGGCCTTCACAGACTTCTTTCTCCCATTCAGAAAAACCATGGTGTCATTTGTGAATAGGGAATGAGTGATAATAGGGCAGTCCTTGTGCAAAAAATAAGGAAGAAGGCTACCATTCTCCTGCAATTTGGATATGCCTCTACTCAACACCTCCTCAGCTAAGACAAAAAGAGCAGGTGAGATAGGGTCACCTTGTCTCAACCCTCTCGACCCCGTGAAGAACTCCGTGGAAGAGCCATCAACAATCACTGAATAAGAATTAGCCACCACACATTGCTTGATAAGACTCAGAGTCATCTCATCAAAGCCAAACTTGCTAAGCACCCCAATTAAGAAATCCCAATTGAGCCTATCATAAGCTTTCTCCATATTAATGTTCAGCACGACATTACCGCCCTCTTTACCATGGTCAATGTGTTGAATGAGTTCTTGAGTTAAGCCAATCTTTTCATGAATAAGCCTTCCACTAGCAAACGGCCCTTGCTCTGGAGAGATAAGCTTAGGCAGTAAGGAGTTCAGCCTGTCTGCTAAAATCTTCGAAATCACTTTCTAGCAAACATTGCAAAGACTGATCGGTCTAAAGTCAGAAAAATCATAAACCTGGTCCTTCTTCGGAATTAATGTTAAAAACGTGGCTTTCCAACATCTTGGAAGGGTTTTGAGTTTAATTAATTGATTTTAAATTAGGGTTTTGGGTTTAATTAAATGACTTTAAATTAGGGTTTTTAGGATTCTTTATTTTAGGGTTTTTTTGAATTTAAATGGATTAAAGTTTTCTGTTTGGGTTTTAATTTAGATTTAATTAGTTTTTTACTTGATTTAATTAGGGATTTAGTTTAAATTTTCGTTTAATTGGTTTTTATTAGGGTTTTGACTTAGAATTTGACTTCATTGGTTTTTTGCTTGATTTTATGTATGTATTAGGGTTTCTTTTTGTAGACATCCTAATTTTGAGCTCATCTGGCAGCAAGCTCCTCCGGTTGATGCTCTGGTCGTGACCACCAAAATCCTAGTCCACACAGGTCCTAATCAGACCCACACTAGCCCACCTGACCTCGTAAAACACTACCCCATTAAAATCCACTGAAAAACAAATAAAACTCTTAATCCAACTTAAAATCCACTGAAAAACAAATAAAACACTTAATCCAGCTAAAATCCACCTAAAATCCAACAAAAACCCTAATCCACTTAAAACCCACTTAAATCAACCTAAAATCCAATAAAACCCAAATTAATCAAAATTTTAAACCCTAATCAAG